>WOVY01013863.1:0-5000 GCA_013436015.1 Rhipicephalus annulatus | reverse complement strand
GTCACATGGACGAGATGGGCAGCTATACTGCAAAATATTGGTAGTCTTAATGAAAATGCACTTATTAGGCTAATTATTCTGTGCTCAAACAGAAAAAAACCGCACAATCTTGCAGGAGCTCTGAGCATTTCCAAGCATATTTTATTCCCCTCTCTCTCTCTCTTCGTTCAACATACAGCAAGCAAGGTTTCAAACCGTCTCAAGTCGAACACAAAATTCCACGCAAGAATCAATAGCAATTTTTTTGTGTATCCCGCATGAACTTCGTTGCGCCGGTCATTGTTCAATATGAACACAAGCTAAATAGTCCACTTCATGCGCTGAGATGTAAAAGGCTCAGGCACCCCTTCAACTGCGTCCTATTCTCGCTTTACAGAACAACTCGGTGAAAGCGATGAGGCAGGCCAGACCAAGACCAGCAAGGAGAACGACGAACACGCCACCGACTGTTCGCAGGCCCAGCTCGCTAGCTGCATCAGTCCCAGATTTGCCGGCCTCGTTAGTAGGACATCGTTTGAGCGGATGCCGTACTTTCCACCAGCGATCCTTGAATTTTTGCAGGGTGCCGCGCTCCTGCAGCCGTAGTAATGTTGACGACAGGATGTTGCGGTATGGAGATCCTGCACGAATAAACCATTATATGACATGGTTTGTTGAAAATAAGGTTTTATTTCGGGACGCATGAAGACTGCTGTGACGTATTTTCGTCCAGAAAATAGCGTAGAAAAGTGAACGCAATTAAATGGCAGCGCTATTTATGGTCGCATCAACGGGTCTGATGTTCACAGAATCGAATTCAGTCTTTTTTTATTTTTGCTGCAGAACATTTCTAAATAGCACTTCCTATTAAAAACCAATGAAACGTTTATCATCTGTCTCATGGTTTCGGCACAATCTGCAGTTTATGTCCAAAAGAAAAAAATATTGTCCTTTGCCTTGTATTCACAGCAAGTGTACCTGCGTGCATCTTAAAAGTGAAAGTCTTCATTCGCGGAGACACGTATACATTGTTTTGCGGTCGCATACACTGATGGCGTTACCACCCCTCTTTTATATCATACCCTTTCATGTCGCAGTGATCTGGGTGGGTAGGATGATGTCACCATATGCAAGCAGCAAAATTAAGCAATGCATCGTGACCGGGACCTCCACTATTAGTTCCTGCAGAGCATTGTTCTTATGCTTCCGTTTCATTCGATGCCTTTACAATGATAGAAGCACAATTTCGTCACCATCGTGGCCCACCACGAGTAGGCAAGGTTAGCCCAAACTTCTACTTGCCTCATACGATCTATCCATACGAATGATAGCTGTACAATGCACCCCTGATTTACCCTGGCTAAAACTTGATTAAGTGAAGCTTTGGGCTAGATGGTTTAGCCGTACGAAGTACGACCAGCATGAACTCAACACGGGTACGCATGAAAAAAACACTGACAAGCCCTGTACAGTCTTTTATTGAAGAGTCTCTTCTTGTGTCTCCATGTTGAATTCACATTTTTCCTAAATCATAGTGACAACAACGCCGCTAATATAACACTGCGCATCGCACTTAACATTCACCCTGAGAAAGATCGCTGCCAGGCTAGAAGGTACAATCAACGCACGTTGCATATCACTCCAAAATGCCATAGGATGGCGTCCTTAGCCAAAGATGTGAGTCCAGTCAGAAACGCTCTTCTGGCTTTTGCACGACTTTCTCTGCTTGCGCTCTCAGCAGTAACTACTACAGTAACCACAAAGCTTTGTTTATTCTTTGATCATTCTATTTATATGTCGGCATGGAGATGTGAAACCAGAGCTAACGTGTGTGTATCTACATTGAAGAGTGCTGCAAGTACCAAACAACAACAGACATTGCGCAAGTTCTCTTATATCAATGTACGGTAAGCATTTACCTACTTCGAGAATGACACGTTTTGCTTTCGTGTTATGCCACTTGCTGTGACGTCGGAATCACGCGTTCATTTTTCGCTTCACTGACATGAACCAGCTTCATTTTGACACAAACTGTGTGCCGGCTACATGTAACTTGGAGTATATGGGACAATATTGCATTCCTCACTATATTTTAAAGTACTAACAGACCTGCTTATAAACAACAATACAACACGATCTTAAATAGGAATCACCGTCAAAGACAAACGCAGCTTTAAATTTATTCAATTACGCGCTCAATGGCATATAAGAGGTTCTAGAGAAAAGCGGGGACAATGTCAAAAAACTATAGGCAGAGCATATTTACCTGCATACATAACTTTGATGAAATGATAATACAATAACTTGAATTGACTCAATACTCATAAAATACGTCGCCTGTGAGATTTTTGGCCCCTTTAGAGACAAACTTTTATTAGGTCGCGTGAAAGAAACGTGTCTTTGAAATCCTTTAAATATTGTCAGAAGAGGAAGTATCATGAAACATAGATCTTAGTGTTTACGTATCAACGTCATGCGATTATAAAATTTCAGTATCATAGATGAAAAACTATCCACAAAAGACACGCTGACATCACCCCTATTACATGGTTATTACATGAAGCTCTTAATGACATGATTGTTTATGAGCAATGTGTCGTTTAGTAAAGTGGGGGTTAACGCACAATTGTGGACGATGCAGCGAGCCAATGCAAGAAATATGATAGGTGTAACACTTATAGACAAAAAGAGAGCAGAGTGGAGCGAGGAAATAAGTGTTCATTATTAACATCAGAATCAATAACACGACGAAAATGAGCATGAGAGGAGCATGCAGCGTGAGGTCAGGCACTCGAAAATGACGCAGCAAGTTAGTTGGACAAATGACATTACCAGTAGTCTACAGGAATAACGTGGCCTCCGCAAACACGGCGTCGGATCAATTGGTCGAAACGAGAGTACAGAAGACGCACTTGTCCTCCTGGGGTTAGTGAAGTCAGCCTCGTGATAGCGAAGATGACAATAATTATGACGAATATGAAAGTGAGACACGTTGTACAATTTAATGCTCACCATGTGGTGTTGCGATGCCGTAACCCTTAGAGTCTAGAAGACCCCCGATCTGCTGAGCTGGCACCGTCTTCCTACCACGTACTCAATGCTCGTAGACTCCATGAGGAAGGCGTAGCCACCGCGTTCCACACGCTCAATGCCCTCGGCGATGGAAGACACTAGGTCTTCTTTCATAGCGTGCCACATCATCTCGTACGTCTCGTGCCTCCACTCCTGCGAATCAGTGATTCCGATATACTAAGCGAAAACTGTTTATTTTAAGTGATGCATGAGCAGAGTGCAATTGCTTTCAGACTTTTTCAAATAAAGTGGCAAAGTCTCAAAGCGCCCCACAAGAGAAGTTTTTGCTTTGAAGGGGGAGCTTGTTTCGTTGTGCTTGTTTTGTGAATGCCGATATGTTTACTGATCTCAATATTGTGGCAAGTAGAGAATACACAAACAAGGAAGTGACACTCACGACAATGATTAGCAATGAAGAAAACACAAGAAGAGTGTGTCTTTTTGTGGCGCTAGCTCTTAGGGACTTCAGGTTTTTCGAAGAGCACAACGGAATAGGTCCCCAGCCAAGTCGAAGTTGTTCATCCGGCTCGAATGTCGCGCTCGAATTCCATTAAGCGAAACAATTATAAAATGAGCCGAAGGTTGAAGCTAAGGACTGTACAAAATACGCATGATATCGGAGAATAGGATTCGATCGAGTAAGAGCCCGCTAGCTGCAAGAATATTTATTGAAAAATTGATTTATTTTGTTACTTGAAAGTGCAAGACTTTTCTTGTAGTGTAGCCTTACCTCAAACGACACGCTTTTCTCCATGTGGCCTCTGAGATACCCGTCTACAGCGCTACAAGACGATGGCAGAGTTGATATCGAAGGCAACGCAGAAAGAAGCGCAAGCTGGTTGCCCGCTTATATGGGTTCTATCAGGGGAGGCCACACAAACCTGAATGAGCTAGCTTACTCGAAGGCGCGAGGTCTCGCTTTCCGCGACTTTGCAGAACTCCCCTGCCGGGCCGCAGTTGTGGAGACGAGATCAACCGACCACTTATAATAAATTATCTAGCACCTTTATCTCGGCAGGGGAGACTTCCCTCTTCTTAACAATAGGGTAAACCGAGCACAGGCATTGACTCTCGGGCTACTGCAGGACGGTTTTGTATCTCAGCTCGGCTTTATTGCACAAAATTTATCCCGACATTTATCCTAATAGCTCAGACAGGTACTGCGATTAATTCACTGCCTAGACCACATGCTCTGGCATTGCCTGTCGTTGTGGAGCGCGAACTAATCGAATGAAGAAAAGTGATTGTCCGCTAGGAGGAGCTCCGATGTCGGTGATCACTGTGGCTGTACAGAGGGCCCACGATTGTGGCGGTCAGGCTTGCTTGACTGTCCCAACATGGAAGCGGCCCCAGCAGCACGTTGGGTCGTGCACCTCAAGACTTCAAATAAACTTTCGCATTCATGCATCTATTCATCAGCTAGCAGAAAGGCTTCAAACAATTAAACGGGCTGAGGATGATGGTGATGGTCTCATATCTATCACGTTCACCCACAAAGGTAATTAGCCTATGACTGGGTGGTAAAATGTTGAAAGTAATGAAATTGGAAACTTAAATCAATCTGAAAAGTTTGTTTTAGAGATAAAACACTTCGAATAAATAAAAAGCTTACTGAACAAGCAGGCAGGTCATCTCTCTGTTTCTGATAGAAATAACAAACGTTGATTGAAAGATCCGAGCGTTGATTTATGGTTCACGACAAAATGACACATACTAACTAGAGAACAGTTTTCTTTTATTACTTGAAGGGGTGGCGTCACCGAATTTTGAGGCTATTCCAAGCAAATTGTGGGTTTTTCTGTGGCAAAGACTCTCAACACGAAGAGTGGGACACAAAAACGCGTACAATATATTTCACTCATTCACTTCTAAAGTGTAGCTGAATGCTCACTCCCACGATCTAGGCAAATCGCTCGCGCAGCAACACTGACAATTCATATGGCTGTGTT
>WOVY01013862.1:210000-281304 GCA_013436015.1 Rhipicephalus annulatus | reverse complement strand
AATTCATTTCTCAGGACCTGCGGTAGAGGCTTCAAAAAGCGGCTCCCACACATTGAGGTGCCCCGATGATAGGGTGCGTTCAGTGGCGCGATTTCTTTTTTTTTACCCATATTGACTGTTGACCAAACCTCTGCAGGTGGCAGCTCCCTTCTAGGCTGGTGAAAGAATTTTTGCTGATTTCGTCTTGCCGGAGAAAACCTTAACCAGTCGTTCAGCTGTCACAAAAGGAACCTGTGTGGCCGGTAAGTTGTATGTTCACTTCAACACCAGAGTGGATTGATATAGAGACTTCCGCAGGCCGCTCGCAAGATTGTTCCGACAGCACTGTCCGAGGCACTGAACAGCTTCACAAGACCCTCCAGAAGACGTCTGCGCCAACAGCTTCACGCCTGAGTGCCTTAGAGATAATGGTGACTATGCTTTTATTGCAGCAGTTTTTAATGTGCTATTTTATGTTTAGGACATTCTGAGAAAACTATCCTCAAAAGGACAATACGTGTGCACTTACAAAATGTAGGGGTGGGCTCTCAGTGATTTTCATTTTTTGTGTGCATTGTCAACATTGTGAATGGTTTGTTTTTAGGTAGTGGAATCGAAAACTTTGTATCACAGAAAGTTGTGCACCTTGGGTCTGAAAGAGCGAGGAAAAGTGCTCGTATGGGATTAGTTGTTCTTCGCTTTTACATCAATTTTTTTGTTTATTGCAGTGCGTTCCTGTGTGCCAGCGACAATGTCTCCATCAATGAAGTACAAGCAAACTATTAAACATCTGCAAGCCAAAAGTAGCAGCACAGCGGAAAACTATCAAAAGACTGCAGAGACAGCCTCACCAAGCACCGTCATCGACTTCGAAGGCCCTTGAAGTTATCCGACCGCACGTCACCGAGAAGGTTTTTAAACTTCTTCTGCACATGTTCGCTTGAGGCCCAAACGCAAGGGCAAGCGGTTTCCCGTGTGGTTCAAGAAATTCGCTCTTCACTTAAACTTCCGAGGTCCGTTAGCATACCGATTTCTGGCTCCATATTTTTCTTGCCCTCCCGGCGTTCATTAAGGAGGTGGCTAGCTAATGTAAAGATGACTCCAGGCATATTTCCAGGAATCCTTACTTCCATTGCAACAAATACTCATGCTTGGAGTGAACGGGACCGAGTGTGCGCTTAGTTTTCGACGAAATAGCACTCAAAAAGAATTTGTACTATGATGCTTCAAGAGACGTTGTCCAGGGTTTTACAGATGATGGCACTCATCGCACTTCAACCATCGCTGATCGAGCACTGGTTTTTCTGCTTGTTGGTGTTTCGAGAAAGTGGGTGTCAACCGGTTGCTTTTACTATCGGGCACACATCAACACCATCATCTGTTATGCATAACTTGCTGGTGTCACTCATTTTGGAGCTTAGGAGCATTATTATTGCAGTGAAAGCAGTCATTTGTGACCAGGGCAGTTCAAATGTAAGTCTCGCTAACCAACTAGAGTGACTGTAGCAAAGCCTTTTTTTGAAGTTAATGGTGAGCGGGTATATTACATTTTTTGATGTTCCGCATTTAATTAAAACAACGCGCAATAATGTCCAAGCACACAAGTTATACATTGGGGATGACATCGTTAAACTGGTCGCACATTGTAAGCCTTTACCAATCCTCACATGAGTTGCGGTTGTGATTGGCTCCAAAGTTGACTGAACGGCACGTTCATCAGAAACCTTTTTCTAATATGAAGGGTCAGCAGAGCAACTCGGGTCCTCAGTGCATCAGTTTCGATTGCTATCACGGCAATGGTGTATGCGAAGGTGCTGCCTGCCTCGGCCATCACTACAGCTCAATTTTGTGATCGTATGGACAGGATTTTAGATGCCTTGAACAGCTCGAGTAAAAAAAGAACTTCGCAAAAGCTGCGGCATGCAATCATGAAAAATGATTCAGAGCTGATTGACTTCCTCCGAGGCCAGCTTCCCTGGATTGCATCATGGCAGTTTGTTGGCAGACGTCAACCACAAACCATCGTAGGTTGGCAAATTACAATTCAGGCAATTTGTCAACTATGGGACGACCTCTCCAAAAATTACAATTTTGAATACCTGTTAACACGCAGGCTTCACAGGATCCTCTGGAGAACATATTTGGCCAC
The DNA here is from genome assembly GCA_013436015.1 of Rhipicephalus annulatus. Classification (NCBI taxonomy): domain Eukaryota; kingdom Metazoa; phylum Arthropoda; class Arachnida; order Ixodida; family Ixodidae; genus Rhipicephalus; species Rhipicephalus annulatus. The sequence continues at coordinate 279,176 of WOVY01013862.1, read as the reverse complement.
ATTAGGCAAAAACAGGGTTGCAACACCAACCCCAATGTAGCACAATTTATTTGTGGCCTGAAGCACATCTGCATAAGAAAACTCTTCAAGCTGTCAGAATACGGAAATGTCGAGGATGATGAATGTGACCTCCTCCAAGAGCAGCTCTCGCCATTCTCCCTCACCAGTGCGTCTCTTGTGGATAATGAGGAGTGTGCACAGCCAAAGCCTGACGACTTTCCCAGCTCTAGACGATCTCTCTGAAACTTGCGACAAACATTCACTCCCATATTATCGATGACTCCGCTGCATATTATGTAGCTGGTTTTCTCATCAAACACTTCCTTCGGAATGCATGTGATGGTTGCAGTTGCCCACAGTTACTGAAAGATGACAGTGGAGACGCTTAAGGGTACCCACCAGTATTTCACAATGCTCAAAGCATACCACGTCCCCAGCAAACTTTTTGGGAATCTCACTGTGCCATCAGAAGCAGCTTTTGCATACGTACAACAACTTGAATCTCACTTTCTTGCCATAATTGAGGCCACTGCACATCACCTGAAAGTGTGCTATGTTTTGTATCACCATCCGTCAAGTGTTGGCGATTTTCATTTCTGCTCTGCTGGGTGTCGCGCTAAGTTTCTGAAAATGTTTTGCCGGGTTTCGTTTATGTTGGCATGTGCGTTTTGTGAACCGAAACTTAGACAGGGTTAGGTTCCAGTCTCAATCTCGGGCATACAGCTTGACAAGTTCAAAGGTTAGCAATTAGCGGCGGGTTTACACTAAAGTATTCGAGTTGGCCGAATCCTGCAATAGCTTTGTTATGTTATTACTTCGTTACAGCAGACTTCATTATGGTCTTATATGCCTTATATTCAGTTCAACTGGACTAACCACTCCTTCGTTGCATTCATTGTTTTGGTTACCCGCTATGAGGAGTACGAAACACTGTGTATTCGCTCAAAGTGATTTGGCATAACCTTAAAAAGAATGTTGGGTATCCTGTCTGTATTTTTTGTAGCAAATACGGGCGACCTGTACACTTTACTGTGGGTCGCTTGGTCACTGTGTATGTTTTATCTCTCCAGCTCAAGTAATATATCGATAACAAAACCGCTTGTTGAAATGTCTTCGAGCGGGTAAGGAACACAGTATGAAGTGGGCACAGTTCGCGTTATCACGCTTTTTGTATTTTAGCTTCTCATCAACCTCCTCATCTCGCCCATCAAAATTTTCAAAAGAATACCCAAACTTGTAGCGTTTGATGGGGCTGCGGACGCTGCCATTTTATTTTTATATAGCTTGTGAGTGATAACGTACGATGTAGAGCCTTTGTGAAAAATAATAAGCCAAAGTGGTTTCTTTCTGCTACTTATTAGCCCTGTAATACCGCTCTCGTAACACCAATTAAGGTCCACAATTCTGGATAACTGATGACTACAATCTATTTTAGCTCGCAAGCGTCACAGCAACACCCACACGCAAATCACTTGGGATCTTAAGCTTTTGATGAAGGCGACGCATAAGAAGAGCCACAAGACCTGCCAGTGTTGTAGCATAACGTTTCTTTCACGTAGTGAGCAAGCTGCAAATCCCTACCTTTCTGAGGACAAGCAGGCATCAAGTCTGCTTTTTTTTCATTTTGGGCTAGCTGTTCTTAAGCACAGCCAGCACACTGCACCTTTGCCTTTCTGCTATATTGTGTTGTGTGGTTTCTGTGCGCTCTTTTTTTCTATGCATTATATCGGTTAACCCCAGGCGTGATTCGCGACTTCATTGCTGTGTATAAGTCACTTGTTCCTTCTTCATCAGCATTGTGCGCTGTGTTTTTGCCATAGATCCTTACTTACCCACTGGCCCGGTGTGTCATACTTCACCAGCTTCTCGGCTTCTGCCAACTCTAGCGATGTGTGCGTTGTCTGTGTTCTCTATGTATTTGTTACAATATTTGTTACAATTTATTTGTAAGGCGAGATGCATTTGTTGTCTACCTTTGTCATATTGTGCTTTTTATATTCTCATACTCTACCTTGCCTTTGAATAAAACATTGCGGATGCTCTGTTTCTTTGACTGATATATACATTGATCACTTGTTCCAAAAGAAAAACACAAGCGCGATGAATAAAACCGTAGTGAATTATCATTACCTGCATCTCTTTTATTATAACTTAATCGAAATAAAAATTACGTCACGACTGATTCGCACGAACCACTGACAAAACAAAACAGGGAATCGCTAAATCAAAATGACCTACAAAAAACTATCCATTTGGGCGATGAATAGTGGTCTGAAATCATGAACTTTCGTCATAGCCAAACGTTGGTTATGCAGAGTAATTCAAAATTTGCGCCAGTGAAACCGAAACCGGAAGCGCACGCCACTTGCTCTCATCAACCACTAGGTGTGCAAGAGTCGATTGGGCCACTGGGGTCTACGGGAGTGTCCGCTCTTCACCTTTTTTTATTTCTCTATGCTACAGGCAAGAGCGTGTGTTTACCGCTATCAAGCGGAGACGCGTGGCAACAGCTGCGTGTGTGAAGCCGACGCGTTTCCGGCGAAGAAGTTGAAGCTTGAAGAGTGGCCAATTGAAGACGCGAGGTTTCCTGGAAGAGAAACTTCAGGGGCAGCGGAACGACAACAACGCTGGACTTTGAGTGAGTGATTCTCGGAAGAGTATCATCCAGACTTTTGTTCCGAGAACTTTGGACTGAATAAGTTTTCGAACTCTATAGTCTTTAAGTGTCTTGGTTGTTCGATGCATGCGACTGCATTGTAGTGCGTATTGCTGTCTGTGTCCGTTGTTTCGAGTGTGGCTGATTGTACTGTGTAGTACGCTGTTTGATTGGTGACATATTGTATTCAACTATTGAGGAGTGTGCATACTTGTGTATTGTTTTTGATCTGCCATTATTGAGAATATAATTTTGTTTGGTTTATCAACTCTCGGCTCTGCCTTGTTCTTTGGGCCACAGGCGGCGTCCGCTGGCGCGCCAAAAAGGACCACTTCTAAATTGTCCACGCTTTCGTGGTGCGGTTCGGGGGGCCGTTACTACAGCCCTTGGAATTAGCCCGGCGATCGCCTCCCTAATTAACGGGACCTGTGTGATACCGGTTCAACTGTCGCAAGGCCCAGCTTCAGCGAGGTAATGGTGGGGCAGGGAGGGAACAAAGCAGCCGGCGTCACAGGTGCAAGTAGCCCCCAGGTGCAGAACGCTCCAGCTGAAAAGTCACAGCATGTGATAATCGCCGGGGACTCGAATTTAAATCGATGCACAGAAGCCATCAAAGAGAGGGTAAGAGGTGACAAGAGGGTTGCAGTAGGGGCGTTCCCAGGACGCAAGCTGGAAGCAGTCATGAGGCAAGCGAGCGCAAAGCTCAAAACGACAGCTGATAGACGAAACCTTGTGATAATTTCAGGCGGTTTAAACGATGTCCTAAATGAAGATGCAGCAGGACTAGCAGCCACACTGGCGAAAGGCGTCGATGACATGCGCGCCACTTCTCCTGAGGTACAGGCAGTGATATGCACGATACCGGAGGTACCCGTGCGTGATAGCAAACGGCAAAGAGCGGTGCTCAACGCAAACCAAGAGATATGGCGAATGAGTCGAGAGAAAGGCTTTGAGGTGGTGGAAATAAACAGAGGTGCATAGGTGGGGGGGTTTTCAACGAGACAGAATTCACTTCGATGGGCGGCTAGGTCATGAGGTGGGTTGGCGACTTGCAGGACGCGCAGTAGCTTTTTTGGGGGGCAAGCGAGCCCTTCGGGGTGCAGGATAGCTAGTACGAGGAAAACAACCAGGGAGACTCTTCGACAGGTGGTATGGACAGATACGATTCCAAAGTGGCACCAATATCTAAGATAGGTAGAGTCCGGGGCATAAATAGACGTAGCCACGAGCGCCGAGCCAATTCAGACATAGGGTATATTAACATGCAGGGTGGTAGGAACAGGCTGAAGTGGGAAGAGATAGAAGAACAGCTAAGGGAAGAGAGGCCGATGGTATACGGTTTTGTAGAAACAGATCTCAGGGACATCGAACAACCTCCGAACAATCCGGACTACGCGTGGAAATATTGTAATAGAACAGAGGCAGCAGAAAAGGGGGTGGTATTGGGGCATTCATTCATAAAAGTACAGACTGGCAAAGGGTCAAGCAGAAGTGCAAGGAACATTTATGGCTAAAAGGGAAAGTGGCAGGTCAAATGACACTCCTTGGTTTCGTGTACTTGTGGACGGGAGCAAAGGCCAGAGAGAAAACCCAGGCAATGGTAGAGTGTATATCAAAGGACATTCAGGAGTTAGAAAGCGAGTGCGAGATAATTATACTAGGAGACATGAATGCGCACATAGAAGATATAGATGGGTATACCGACCCGACAGGCAAAATGATCATGGATATGTGTGAAAGGCTTGATTTGATCATTTGCAACAGTACCGAGAAGTGTGAAGGGCAAATAAACGTGGGAGGTAGGAAGACTTCAGTCGACGATAGATTATGCACTGATGTCACATAGGATGTATGATAAGCTCAGGGGAATGCACATAGATGAAGGTGGCTCCAGAAGTCTGGGTAGCGATCACAAACGTATCAAGCTAAGTTTTGGAAGAGCAGTGAAAGTGGGAAGGAGACAAGATGAGCAACTACAGGAAAATTTTTATCCAGAAAGGCAAATTAAAATAGCCACTAAACAAGTTGAGAAAGTAATCACGGAGGATAATAAGACAGTGTGGATATACACGGATCTAATTAGACTCTTTGAGCTAGAGCTTGCTAAGACGCGTGACAAGTTACCCCGGAAGAGAAGACACAAACCCAAAAGTTGGTGGGATGAAGAAGTTAAGAGAGCCATAGCAAAACGTCAGGAAGCCTCTAGGGAACACAGACATGCTAAGCAGCGGGGTGAACCGACAGATGATGTTGAAAGAAAATGGGCAACCTTTCTAAGCTGTAGAAGGGATGCACCCCTTCTGATCAATGAAAAGATTAGAAGGAAGGCAGCTCAGTGGCTGGCAGAAGTACATAAAAAAGATAGAAAGGCAGCTGCGAAATTTGGAACCATCTAAACTCCCTAAGAAATAAGACGAGCCTAGAGCAGAGTTTTATAACTACAGCCCAAGGTGCTAGGCTAGAAGGGGACGAAGCTATTGAATATATAAGAACAAGGGTGACAGAAAAATTTCAACAAAGAAGTACTTTATGCACCGCAACAGACAAGGACGAATCAAGTTGTGCAATGGCTCCATTTTCACAACAAGAGTGGGAAAGGGCTGAGAAAAGGGTTCCTAGTAGTACATCAACAGGCCCAGATGGCATTCCAATTAGGCTGATAAAGACATTAGGTCCGAAGTCTAAGCAAGCTTTGAGAGAGGCAGTGAGCACAATAATAATCGATGGTGAAGTTCCTGATGGATGGAAACCTAGCAGGATGAGCATGATCTATAAAGGAAAGGGGGACAAAGCTGACATAAACAACTACCGTCCTATAACAGTGACATCAGTGGTCTACAGGCCTGCGATGCAGATTATAAAGGAAAGACTGCAGGCGTGGATAGAGGATGAGGGGGTTCTGGGGGAACTGCAGAATGGGTTTCAGAAACACAGGAGGTTGGAAGACAATCTGTTCTCACTGACGCAGTGCATCGAAATAGCAGAAAAGGAACACAGTCCCCTGTGACTAGCATTTTTGGATATCAAGGGAGCGTACGATAGCGTGGTTCAAGAGGAATTGTGGGGAATACTGGACACACTAGGCGTGGAACATGTAGTCACTAATCTTTTAAAGGGTATCTATAAAGGTAACAAGGTAGTTATAAAGTGGGAAAAACAGGTATCCAAGCCTGCAGAGGTAAAACGGGGGCTTAGGCAGGGGTGCCCCCTGTCACCCTTATTATTCATGATGTACCTACAAGGATTAGAGGCAAAATTAGAGGGAAGTGGACTGGGCTTCAACCTCTCTTTAGTCAAACAAGGAAAACTTAGTGATCAGGCACTACCAGCATTAATGTACGCAGACGATATAGTGCTAATGGCCAACAACAAGGAAGATTTGCAGAGATTGATGGACATCTGCGGTAATGAGGGAGATAGGTTAGATTTTAGGTTCAGTAAGGAAAAATCAGCAGTCATGATTTTCAATGACAACGAAGGTAGTGAGCTTAGAATACAGTAGGTCATGCTAGAGATAACAGATAAATACAAATATCTGGGCGTATGGATAAGCAATGGGACCGAGTATCTGAGGGAACACGAAATATACGTGACGACTAAAGGTAACAGGAATGCAGCAGTCATGAAAAATAGGGCACTGTGGAATTACAATAGGTATGATGTTGTGAAAGGAATATAGAAAGGGGTCATGGTTCCTGGGCTGACGTTCGGCAATGCGGTCTTGTGCATGAGATCAGAAGTTCAAGCAAGATTAGAAATTAAGCAACGTGGAATAGGTAGGCTTGCTTTAGGAGCTCACGGGAATACACCAAATCAGGGAGTACAAGGTGATATGGGATGGGCATCATTTGAGGGCAGGGAAGCTAGCAGCAAGATAAAATTTGAGAAGCGATTGAGAGAAATGGGGGAAGAGCGTTGGGCTAGGAAGGTTTTCAGCTACTTGTACATGAAGAATGTCGATACAAAATGGAGGAAGCGAACAAGGAAGTTGACTGGTAAATACTTAGAAAACAGCAGGTGGCCAAACCAAAAAGAACTATCGGTTAGGAAGAAAGTGAAGGAAACGGAGACTGACATGTGGAGAATGGGCAGGATTAAGAAGTCCGCACTAGAGATCTATTGAACTTTTAAGCAGGAAAATGGCCAAGGAAAAGATGTATGATAATACTCGGGGTAGTTCTCTACTGTTTGAGGCCAGGACGGGAGTACTGCGAACCAAGAGATATCGGGCCAAATACGAAGGGGTAGACACAGTATGCAGTGCGTGTGGAGAGGAAGAAGAAACTGCCGAACACTTGATAATGTTCTGTAAAGGGCTTCACCTTATAGTTCAGGATGATGGCGCAGAGTTTTTCAAAGCACTGGGGTTTAGGGACCGGGAGGGCAAAATAAACTTTAAGCGGGTAGACGTAACTAGAAGGAGGTTATCTGATTGGTGGCTAAAGTCAAGGCACGTGTGAAAATTAAACTCTTCACTGCAAAGTACGAATCCTCAAACTCACTTTTTAAGGAAAAAAAATTAATATAGTTTTTGGTTCATTAGGTATTACGGCTTGGTGGCGCTAGCCACCACCCGATCTAAAGGGTACAGCCATATCCATCCATCCGTCCATCCATACATATCATGGCGTTTTTTACTTCTGGCCCCTAGGGGCGCGTCAGTCGAGAGTTATTCGAGATCTGCAACTATACACGACTATTTCGGAGACTATACAAAATGTCTAGTTGTTGCACCGTCCGCCACAGGTGACGCTAAAGACCGATCATAATCGAAAATAATGAAGGGAAAGGGTCTGGGAGCTGTTTTTGTTTTCACGCGAAAGGCATCTAAATAGAAGAGGTGTTGGTACTGCAATGATTGAATGATACCGCATACCAGGACCCTTCATTGCACATCAGTGCGATTTGCCGAAGACGGTATTTGAGTTCGTGTCTCGCTGAACAGTCGGTAGGCTTGTGCGTCGTTCTCTCCGTCGTTCTGCCGCGATGCATCTGCAATCGGTTAGTCCGCTGGTCGGTGGAAACCATTCTCCTGTTTCCGCATGAATCATTCACGTTAAAGTAGATTTTCAGCAGAGATTTTCGTCTATCTCATTCTTGCGCCATGTATTCAGCACTCCTCACTTAACTGGCGAGCAAGTTTGTGTAATGTTATTCGCAGAGCTGGACAAGTTTGAGCGACAAGCGTGTGCAATCGACTCAGCTCTTAAGCCGACACCGCGAGCGAAAGGGTTGAACGTGGCTTCCAACCAATAAAGGAATGCGAGCAGTTTTCCTCTCGCAGAGCTGGCTGAAACGAATGCGACACTGAGCTCCATCAATGCCGAGATATATGTGACTGATATCGGAACAAATGGTTCGAGGGGGGGGGGGGGGGCTATACCACCGGATACATAAGCGACGTGAAACTGTGTCACAGGAGTGGCGACAGGAATTCGTTTCGAGGGCACGACCATGAAACCAATTTTCACACTTTCACACCTTATTCTAAAATATGTGCCTGAAGTCACTTGATCTGAAAAAAAAAGTCTAATATAATATCAAGCGTTCCCGAACCACGTAGTTTTGTCGTATACATAGTCCTATTATGAACCGTATCCGGGAGGATTAGACAGTGATAGCAAGAGGCTGAAACTTGAAATGAAGGCCTGTTTGTCAATGAGGCAAGCTTCGAAATTGAGCTGATGCTTCGAAAATGAAGGCATTCTCGTGATAACGCTTGATGCCGACTAAAAAGGGAATTGTTCATTCGGTGCTTATTACTAGAGCCAAGCATGTAACCATGGTTACATGCCTAGCGTTACCGTTTATGAATCGATGTCACATTTACGCATTTGTATTCCTTCCGCATAGGAATGGCCGACAATGCTCTATGCGATGCCTTTAATTGTGAGGAGACGCTACGCCTCATACGGCATGACTGTCCACTTTACAATGTGCAGAGACAATCACTGACGTTGATTATAGCGCGATTGACAATTGACAAATGTCCGTTGAATGGATTCTAGCATGTCCTCGACAAAGGACATTGCAGCTGATGGGGACCATTGAAGTGCTGAGGGTTTTGAGAAAGACGAACCTGGTGGCTGTGAGAGTGATGTCGCATTCCACGCCAGACTACTGCACTTTTATTGACTGGGTACTTGTGCACGTGATGTGTGATTCTTTCTGTCTCCCTCCTCTCCTTCTTTTAATCTTACCATCCCGTTTCCACGTGTAGGGTAGCGAAGCAGTTGTTCAGGACTGATTGACACCGTTACCTTTCCTTCTCTGCCATTCTTTCTATCCTAGCTTTTGCCCTTACGCTTTTGCCCTTACGACAGGAAGAAGGAGAATCTGGCGAGGTGGCTTCATATTTACATTACACTTACTTCTAATAACATCTTATACTCTTTTCTTGACATCATTGTTAGTCAGTTCTCATTAATATTGTGTCTATAGCAAAGAACACGAGCCTTTCAATTTGTTCTTCCCTCCGTGCATGGAGAGTAGTTATCGCCCTTATCGCAGTGCAGATGCGACAACTAAGGGCGTGTCGTTTGCTAGAGGTGCTCAAAGTTTCAGACTCCCCCCCCCCACACACACACACATACACAAGAAAAACTTCTACATATTTTGTGTGTATATACGCGCGTACATAAGAACATGCATCGGAGAACATAGATTAAGGCAAATTCAGCGACATCGTCAAAGCTGCCGTCTCCATGTATACAGCAAGGTTATTAAAATTACCCACTTCATATCAATACGGCTTTCTCCAACAGCGCCGTGTAAGCTGCGAATCACCACAAAGCCTACGTTGAAATAACTGTGAAACTATTTATATTCATATGACGAGATTGTGATGCGATTTTACGTCGTTGTACCTCTGGCTTTTTAAAGGAGTGTGGCGTCACAAGCGCATTTTTCAGAGTTGTATGCGCTTGGATGCATAGAATAGCTCCGTCTCAATAAACTTTGGTCTTCTGGGTCATTTTGATCAGCCACAACGATGCAGAAAGATGTGTGTGTGTGTGTGTGTGTGTGTGTGTGTGTGTGTGTGTGTGTGTGTGTGTGTGTGTGTGTGTGTGTGTACTCATGGTTTATTTATTTTTTCTCTTTTTTTTTACCCCTATTTTGACCCTATGTTTAAAGTAGCTAAATGCACATGGTCTATTTAACCTCCCCGCCTTTCCTGTCCTCTCTGACAGCCTCTCTTCTCTGCATCTGTACTTTCCAACCTCATTTCCTACCCCTCCTTAGAGTAGTGAAAAGGACGCACTTTAGACTATTTATTTATTTTAATGTATTTGTGTAATCATTTTTATTTATTTATTCATTTGCAAGTACTATTAGCCGTCATGTCCATAACAAGGTGGGTACAGTAAATTTTAACAAAACAAAAACAAGTACAGCGTATTAAAATGAAAACGAAACTATAAAGATACATTTTCCAGAGCAAAGAAAAAATTCTTTGAAAACGTTGTAGAAAAATACGTACATACAAATAATGTGATGGTGCTGTATTATGCCATATGAAGTAACTGCACAACTTGTTTACGAACAACATGGCAATGTACATACAATGCTAGCAGCACTCAATGTTACGATATATTTTATTCCACTCTTCAAAGCTTTCGATGCTTTTCGAATCCAGTACAGATATTTGCAACTGATTCCACTCTTTCATTGTTCGTGGAAAAAAAGAATACGTGTACACATCAGAATTGTATTTTGGAACCAAATACACAAATTAATTGCACGACCTGACATTGCTGGAGGGCCTGGGAACATCGTCATCGTCATCAGCCTGACTACGTCCACTGCAGGACAAAGGCCTCTCCCATGTTCCATCAGTTAACCCGGTCCAGTGCTTGCTGCTACCAATTTATACCCGCAAACTTCTTAAGCTCATCTGCCCACCTAACCTTCTGTCTCCCCCTAACCCGCTTCCCTTCTCTGGGAATCCAGTTAGTTACCCTTAATGACCAGCGGTGATCCTGTCTACGCGCTTCATGCCCGGCCCATGTCCATTTTCTCTTCTTTATTTCAACTATGATATCCTTAAACCCTGTTTGTCCCCTAGTCCACTCTGCTCTCTTCTTGTCTCTTAAGGTTACACCTACCATTTTTCTTTGCATTGCTCGCTGCGTCGTCCTCAATTTAAGCTGAACCCTGTTTGTAAGTCTCCAGGTTTTTGCTCCGTAGCTAAGTACCGGCAAGATACAGCTGTTATATACCTTCCTCTTGAGGTATAGTGGCAATCTACCTGTCATAATTTGAGAGTGCTTGCTGAATGTGCTCCACCCCATTCTTATTCTTCTAGTTACTTCAATCTCGTGGGCCTGGGAACAAGGTAAGCTTTATTTTCAATATTGAGGTGTTTCTATGATTACAAAAAAAGAAGTTACATTCGACCAACTTTCCGAACCAGTGTAGTAAATTCTAGCAACCTAAGCATTTCATAAACGGAGTCATTTCGAGAATAACTCGGTAAAATTAGCCTTTTGGCTTTTCTTTGTATTTTACTGTGAAAGTAGTTGTGAGATCACAACACGGGTCACGCGCCGTCGCACGTTGCCCGCCTGGGTCCACTGGGTGCCAGCCCAATATTTTACCACTGAGTTACGCTGCTGCTTGTAACATGTTGTGAAACTTGCCTTAGGCAGTCATGACCTAGCACCAATGGCACATTGGGGCTCGGACCCGGGTCCGCTGGGTACCAGCCCGGTATTCTACCACTGAGCTACTCCGCTGCTTGTGAGTTGTCAGACTTGCCTTAGGCTTGATGCATGCTTGTTGTCGGGAAAGCAATCACGCTAATACGACTTATAAAGCGTTTTATAACAGCGGAAGAACAACCAGTCGTCGCACAATGTGATTTGCGTAACGAGTGAGCCGTCCGATTTTCTACAAAATTCCTAGCAAGTGTTTAGCAGATGCCACGCTTCTCAGAAGAATGACGAAAAATAGCATAGCGAATACCGGCCTACTACCGAGAAGTTTAATATTATTGCCCTAGTGGCTACCAAGCAAGTGTACTTGCATTAGTTACCCAATGAGTGTTTTGAAAAGGCTCTGAAAGGCCGCTCCTTTAGCTTTTGCTGTGACTGATGCTGATGCTGATGCTGATGACCTCTGATGGATGGTGCTCACCCACAGAGGGGAATTGGCCAAGAACTGGGCGGCAGGATACTTAAATGAAACTAAAACGAAAATGAAGCCAATCTGAAAAAGTAGTTCAAAATTAATACTACCAAAAAAAAACAGAAATGTTTCCTGAGCAAGCGGTCAAACCATCTCTTGTTTTTGATAGACATAGCTACGAATTATAAACTAATGATCTGAAAAGGTTAGGGTTCACTAGCACGGTAATCTGTTATTTGCGTTGATGTAATCAAACACAGTGGGGCATATGTATCTGTGGCAGTAACCAAATGAAGTTCCACCAAGTGATAAAATTACTGGTAGATTTGCTTGTATTCCTAGCTTTTGTAATGGGGCTACTAAAAATCTTTTTCTCTGATAAGAATAACGATGACAGAATAAAAAGAAATGTTCAATTGTTTCAATTTCGTTGCACCAAATGCATAGCGGTGACGCCTTGAGTCGAGCTTTGTTAAGGTAATAATTTAGTTGTGGAACTGCACAGCGCAATTTGGTATAAGTGACCTCTAACTGGCGAGATACACACCACTGTTTATTCCAGCAATACCTCAAATGCTCGAAATCGTTGAATTTATCCAAATTACCTTTTCCCCATTGCAGGTAAGCATTTCGGAACCTTAACGTTGTCACGTAAGGCGTATCTGTCTGGCAAAACTGGGATGCTGTGACTGTGCTGCGCCTACCGCGTAGGCCTGGCGTTTTTTTTTTTAATTCGACTTATTAATTCCGACTGGAACGGACGCCACACTGCACTGGGATGTTTTAACGTTGGCTTTGCGTAAGTGAAATATGCAAGCAGCTTAACCGATGGTGTTGCTTAGTTAACATCCCTGCCTTTCCTGTATCCTCTTTCTCTCTCTGTCTCTACTCAATCTCAAACTGCCCTTCGGCCATGCTCGTATTGTCCACGCAGCTTGTCGCCCTTTTTTATCGCTCGCCCGCACCCCTTTCGCGCTTCTCACACGTACGTGTCACGTGATCGGCGTACGCCTGGCTCCTCAGGCAAGGTCGCTTGCTTTGGCCGTGGCGAACACTAATTGGCGTCCCCTGCTCCCCAAACCAGCGCCTTTTTTTCGCGTTTTAGGTCTTTTTTTTTTGCTTTCATACTACGAGTCACTCGCTCTGCGGCCTTGCTACGCGGTCTTCGCTTCCGAGTGGCTTACGCAAGCATTGTTACGTCATTAGGCGTCTTTTCTTTTCTCTAATCACTACCACCACCACCACCATACGAGCACGAGACTTCGTTAGCAGTACTCGAAGGCATACGAGGCTTTATTTTGAACTGAAGTGACGAAAGCCCTTTTTGTTTGTTTGTAAGCTCTATTGCCCATTAGCTGGCCATCTTCTGTAATATGCCTCATGTTTCAAGATTTGCGTTAAATTTCTCTTGCATGGATTTCATGACAAGGTTCCTTTGTCAATGCTAAGACATACAAATGCAGCGAGGGTGGTGTGAGGGGGTTATGGTTAAATTCGTAAGGCACACAAATTACTTTATATGTATCATGAACTCATAATCATTGTGTCATGTTTTCTTTTCCTCTTAGTGCTTCCGCTTTCTTGAATTGTATAAATTCTATATGTTCGAAACTTTGCTGAACAGCGCTTTGTTGGTAGGGCCATTGTGAGGCAGTTATTCTGCCTTTAGCCGTACCATTCCTTGACATGTAACATCTTGTGATGCTACGTATTGAAAATGAACATCATCATCATCATCATCATCATTATTATTATTATTATTATTATATTATTATTATTATTATTATTATTATTATTATTATTATTATTATTATTATTATTATTATTATTATTATTATTATTATTATTATTATTATTATTATTATTATTATTATTATATTGTTGTTGTTGTTGTTGTTTATTCGGTTGGCTGACGTCGTAAGTGAGCCCTTATTGCAAACAAACGGCAAAAGTTCCGAGCTTTCTGAATTCGCACATGCTGGGCTGAAAGTTTCCAATGTACTGCTTCCCGGCCTCAATGGCAAAATACGTTTTAAGGAAGGAGCTTTCGGGCGGATCGGGATGACCAACTAAGAATAAAAAAGATGTATTTAGCCTTCCGAGCTTCTTATTCAAACGCATAAGAGACGTTGTCACCTTTTCTGAAATCATTCATTGATAGTGTTCATCCAATCAATGCAATCGATTGAGAATAAGAAGGAAATTACGATAGTGGTGGTTTCGCCTTCGAATCTTATTAGGCGAATGCATAATGAAGCGCGTGAATTCTTCGCCGAGAATCGAACCATCCAATTATTTGTGGCCAGCTAGGTGCATGCGCACTTAAAACGTGCGTGCAAGTTTAACGGGCTCGGAATGAGCAATGTGGTTGAACCGATGCCTTCCGAGGATCCGTGTAAGCACGTTGCTTAACGGCCATGATTTAACACAATGGCGCGTGTTAACACATCCGTCTTACTACCGTGGCGTAGTTCGACGGATTCCTTCCGTGAATTTCATGGTTTTTTAAGGGGCGAATGTTTTTATAACAACACCTGTTCGTCCCTCGTAGCCGCTATAGTGTGTGACAAGTATAACACTTTGACCTCCAAGGTGGCGCCGGTGAGAGATTTCTTTGTGCGTGCTAAACAACAAAAATAGTGCTTAATGTACATGTCAATGGCTGTTAATGGGGAACAAAAGACAGGAGCATTCGACTTTCAGTTCACGCACATGCTGCGATCCCCATTAGCAGCCATTGGCATGTACATTGAGCACTATCTGACAAGAAAGGGTTGCTACGTTATACTCGCTGGATGCAACCTCCTTAGTTTTAGAAAGGTTTAGCGAGCGTGGAGCCGCAGTGCGATGAATATAATGAACTAGTATATACCATGAACTCGAGGTGGTTAAAGGTGGGAAGTAGATACGAAGCGCAAGCCGTAAGAAAGTAAAAGCCGAATTCTCTTGTCCCTCATTTTCTTTAGCAGCCATTGGCATGTACATTCAGCGCTATGTGACAGGAAAAGGTTGCTACGTTATACTCGCTGGCTGTAACCTCCTTGGTTTAAGAAAGGTTTAGCGAGCGTTGGGCCGCAGTGCCATGAATATAGTGAACTAGTATATACCATGAACTCGAGGTGGTTAAAGGTGCGAACTAGACCCGAAGCGCAAGCCGTAAGAAAGTGTGCGTGTGCCACCCATCGTTTAGTCCTTGGAATGTCCGCTGGATGGTGGTGCTTCTATATGGGGAATATATGATGAAAATATGCGATATGTTGGTACTTGGAGTGTTGAATAGATGGACGAAGGGACACACAGATAGATGCATGAATGGACGCATGAACGGTTGCAGGGGCGGATGCATGGACAAACGCAGGGATGGAGGCACGAACAGACGCACGCACAGACGGGCGGATGGACGCATGGACGGTCACACAGGCGGATGCACGGACGGACGGAAGCAAGAACGAATGGACGGACGAATGCTTCGCCCCACTCCCCATCATTCACTTCGTGGATTTGCTGCCATTTTTTTTTCTTGAGAAGGTACGCACGCGTCCTAAAGGAAGGCCGTCGCACTGTACCGGTATACAGGGCGTGGCTGTGTCGCAGTTGCCTAACTCTAAACATGTGTCCTCAGATAATCCTGGCTAATGAAACCTTACTAGTCAACATCGTTCCAAGTCTGCTGATCTTGTTCATCGCCAAAAAGACGCAGCATGAACACGTTTGCATGTGGACTGCAGAGAAATTATTGTAAGAGCCAATTATTATTTTTATTTACATAGTGTTCTCGCAATCTAAAGCCCGCATTCTACCTGGATACAGTTTGTCAAGTAATGTACCCATATACACAGTTTTGAGACGCGGGTTTGAATCTCGGCCACAAATGGCGAACTTTGCAGGGAATAAAAATGCAAAAAAAACATTTATGTAACATCGGTGTACGTGCAAGTTAAAAAAATTGGCAGCATATCCATGGAGTGAATGATGGAGGGTGGGGCGAAGCATTCGTCCGTCCATTCATTCTTGCTTCCGTCCCTCCATGCATCCGTCTGTATGACCGTCCATGCGTCCATCCGCCCGTCTGTGCGTGCGTCTTTCGTGCCTTCATCCCTGCGTTCGTCCATGCATCCGCCCCTGCATCCGTTCATGCGTCCATTCAAGCATCTGTCTGTGTGTCCCTTCGTCCATCTATTCAACACTCCAAGTACCAACATCTCGCATATTTTCATCATATATTCCCAATATAGAAGCACCGCAATCTAGCAGACATTCCAAGGACTAAACGAGAGGTGGCACACGCACACTTTCTTACGGCTTGCGCTTTGTGTCTACTTCCCACCTCTAACCACCTCGAGTTCATTGTATATACTAGTTCACTGTATTCATGGCACTGTGGCCCAATGCTCGCTAAACCTTTCTAAAACCTAGGAGGTTAGGCCCAGCGAGAATAACGTAGCAATCCTTTCTTGTGAGATAGTGCTCAATGTACATGCCAATGGCTGCTAATGGGGAAGGAGAGACAGAAGAATTTGGCTTTTAGAGAACGCGCATGCTGCGAATTTTTTATTGTTCGACAACACACAGGAGAAATCTCCCACCTGCACCACCTTGGAGGTCAAAACGTCAGACTGGTTACACACTACTACTACGACTACGAGGGACGAACAGGTGCCGCTATAAAGAGCTTCGCCCCTAAAAAAAAAATTAAACAGTCGAAAATAATCTCGAACGACACCCTTCCACGTGTTTTATAATAACATTGCCATTTTGCTACTGAAACGTGTAAGAAAACTGTCATCATCCTAAACGTCCATGTGCCACAGAAATTTGGCAAATCCCCCTACACACAACTTCCACTAAAAAGAAAGGGGAGAAAGAATAAGCTCGACAAATGGCTTGTGCGTACTAGTACAGACACAAAGCTGTCACGTGATTATTGGGGGCTGCAAAAAGTGGCGGTTCAACTTCCGCATCAAAGCTTACTAAAGAGTTTTTTTAATAAATAGCAGTGATGGAACATATCTGAAATACCTGCAAAACTAGAAATGTGTTGACATGATGATGTAAACACCAGCACCTTCTATATTTCATCGGTGTCCTAAAGCGGAGCTGTTAGAGTTTTCTTAAATAAATTTCTTTTCCGTCAGTCATTGTTCATTCGCTTCAGGTTTACATTGCTTGCGGACAGGGCGCCCCACCGTGCCTTCGGCAGGCCTCACTTCCGTTCGCGCCAAGTTTTTCATTGCTAATATACACGTATTTCGTGCAGGGCACGCAAGAGAGTGAGTGTACGGTGACATCTTATCACGTGCACAACGAAATCGAGCAATCCAGTATCTTTCTTTTTTCTTGCCTTCCTTTTTCTTCGAACGAGGAATGTAGCCACTTCGGCCAAAGTGGAGCGACCTTCGTTACTAGCGTCGTATACGGAAGCTGTTTGTACAGCCGGGCTTGCGTGTTTGGTTCCGGAACAGCTGAAGGGAACATTTAAGACAGCGAATTCAACGATTCCTATTGAGATAGGCTGACGCAAATTTTGTTTCCCCCGAATAATAACGATATCGCCGGACCTCGATTAGCGTAGTAGATTAGCACCGCCTTCTTTCGCCATTCTTAATAGCTTCTGTCTTAGTCGTCACTTTCGTTTCTCTTGTACATGCTATGATTTACAGTTAAACAAGCGATGACATCCTTCCTTGAAGATGTCTACATGCTCAAATGTAAAAGTAAAAAAAAACTTCAGAAGAGTTTAACTGTGTAAATCGAGAGAATCAGATTGCGTAAGACCAGGAGAAACTGAACAGCTGGGAAAGCCAATAGGAATCGCACACTGGCCGCTAAACCAAGCGACGTTTAAATCTTGATATCTGCGCAATTGTCTAACCAAAGGTAATCGGGTTTAATTACGCAGAGAGCTCGCTATTTGCGACAAAAAAAGCACCCCACCCTCCGGTAATGTGGAGCTGTGATTTAGCCAGCAGAGCGTTGCCTTGGCTGAAGGACTGGCATTGTATTGCATGTAA
This sequence comes from Rhipicephalus annulatus, assembly GCA_013436015.1. Classification (NCBI taxonomy): domain Eukaryota; kingdom Metazoa; phylum Arthropoda; class Arachnida; order Ixodida; family Ixodidae; genus Rhipicephalus; species Rhipicephalus annulatus. The sequence goes on along the minus strand of WOVY01013862.1, from coordinate 261,383 downwards.
GGTACAAAAAGCTGCAGTGTCCAGGGTCATAAATATAGGCTGTTCGGCTTCAGAAAGGTTTCCTTCTTGATCCCATCAGCAAACGGTTGAGGTAGTTCCGGACACTAAGTGAGAGAGAGGGCAACCTTATTGAAAATAGCTGCAGCAACGATTAGAATACCTGAATGTAGGGAGGTTGAGCTTTCACAGACTTGGTTAAAGCTCACTAATAAAGCTACCACTATCCAAACTAAATGTGTTTTTTTTAACCTTTTCGACGCAGCATGATGGCTTTTTAGGCAAATATTTGCACTTCCTTTCCGCTGACTACGGGTAGTTGAACACTAACAAATAGGAAATCCTCATATACAGTATTCATCTTGATGAATTTGGTGGACGTGCAACAAGTCTCTGCTCGAGAAAAGTGTAGTGTTTCTAAAGGAAAAAAAAATTGGCAGCATATCCACGGAGTGAATGATGGAGAGTGGGACGAAGCATTCGTCCGTCCATTCGTTCTTGATTCCGTCCGTCCATGCAGTCCGTCTGTGTGACTGTCCATGCGTCCATACGCCCGTCCGTTCGTGCGTCTGTTCGTGCGTCCGACCCTGCGTTCGTCCATGCATCGGCCCCTGCGTCCGTTCATGCGTCCATCCATGCATCTGTCTGAATGTCCGTTCGTCCATCTATTCAATACTCCAAGTACCACCATCTCGCATCTTTTTATCATATATTCCCCATATAGAAGCACCGCCATCCAGCGGACATTCCAAGGACTAAACGATGGGTGGCACACGTACACTTTCTTACGGCTTGCGCTTCCGGTCTACTTCCCACCTTTAACCACTTCGATTTCATGGTATAGACTAGTTCACTATATTCATGGCACTGCGGCCCAACGCTCGCTAAACCTTTCTAAAACCAAGGAGGTTACAGCCTGCGAGTATAACGTAGCAACCTTTTCCTGTCAGATAGTGCTCAGTGTACATGCCAATGGCTGCTAATGAGAAATGAGAGACAGGAGAATTCGGCTTTTACTTTCTTACGGCTTGCGCTTCGTATCTACTTCTCATTTTTAACCACCTTGAGTTCATTCATGGTATATACAAGTTCATTGTATTCATGGCACTGCTACTCAACGCTCGCTAAACCTTTCTAAACCTAAGGAGGTTACACCAAGCGAGTATAACGTAGCAACCCTTTCTTGTCAGATAGTGCTCAATGTACATGCCAATGGCTGCTAATGGGGATCGCAGCGTGCGCGTTGACTAAAAGCCGAATGCTCATGTCTTTCATTCCCCATTAGCAGCCATTGGCATGTACATTGAGCACTATTTTTTATTGTTCAACAACGCACAGTAGAAATCTCTCTCCGGCACCACCTTGGAGGTCAAAATGTTATACTTGTTACTTACTACAACGGCTACAAGGGACGAACGAGTGCTGCTATAAGGAGCTTCGCCCCTAAAAAAGTTAGCCGACTATTTTGACAAACCGTAATGCGAAAATTGGGCGCTGCTCTTTGGGCGTTTTGAACTCGCTTTATAAGTGAAACAAATTCTTTGAGTGAGAGTCAGAGGGGAGAGAATATAAAAGGCATTGATGTCAACAAAGCATGTTTTAGGTCGCATATTTCACGCCTTGAGTATGGGAAACTCTGAGTAAAAAATTACACCGAGAAGACAAAACGTAGTCATTCCGCAGTGGTGGAGCAAAGACTGTATAGAACAGCAGAGCTGGGCAGTCATCCCGATCCTACAAGCTAAACCTTTCCTTGGCTAGATTCTCATCAGTTTGCATAGGTTTAGTCTTCTCGATGTTGATGAATGTTCTGTCCTTGTACAATTTTGCAGTGTACATCTCTGCTTACACAAATAAGTTATTTTCACTGTATATAACAGCTTGCACTCTACATAAACATGATCGTCATTGCCCATCTCTCTGTGTGCACATAAGCTATGTAAGACATATCTGGAAATAAAATTCTCTTAAACCAGTAGGCACTACACTTCAGTGATTTCCTCTGGCAGCGCACGGGACGGCTTTATGCTCTCCCATAGTACAGTACCTAGTACTCTTAATCATTGATCACTTTTTCTAAACACACATTCATGTTCATATTCAGAAACACCGACAGACTATTTCATATTCAAAAATAACGACAGAATAATTCATATTCAGAAATAACGACAGAATAATTCCGTCACTCGTTGACGTCCTTAGTTTTAGCAAGGGACGGTGCACTGCTCACCCATATTTGAGTACGAAGTACTTGAAATGGTTAAACACTTTTGCGAAATACATTTATATTCTTGTTTTATGTGTGTCTCTTCTTTACCTTGAAATATATTTGTGGCTGTGTTTGTGTGAACCGTCGAATGTACATGTTTTTTCAACCTCCTCTCATATCCATGTTCATGTAAATGACGTCTGTTTTGTCATCATCCTTATTGTATGTCTAAGAAGAAAATGTTCTGTTGAATGTTATTGACGTTTGTGATAATACATTTTTCTAAACAGGGCGTCCCTGGGCTGGCGGACGCCCGTCATGGCAAGCCAGCCCCCGAAGAAGGCACTAACCTTAGACGTAGTCGGTCCTGAGGGGACTAGCCCCGAAGACGTCGTTGACGCGGCGTCTTCAATAGTAGGAATCGAAGACGTCTTCTGTGTACAGCACTTCGGAGACCGGAATTACCAAGTCACCATTACCAGTGAAGCCACTCTGGCTCAAATCGTCGACGCGTCCCACCTCATAATCAGAGGAGGGCGCCTTGCCTTCGTGCCCTTGGGACCCCAAGCCACTCAAGTCACCTATCTGTTCCTGCCGTACCGCGTCCCCAGTGAGGTCGTCGCACAAGCATTGACTCCCTATGGGAAGGTGCTGCACATCACCAGGAGACTCATGGGGTCGCACCCAACCGTGACTATTGGTACGCGATTCGTCCGGATGGAAATGAAGACGTCGTCACCGGTGCCCAACTACCTCAAGGTCGAAGGCCATCGAATGACATGTGACTATAAAGGAATCCAGCGAGTGTGCCATCAATGTGGAGACAGTGAGCACTTCAGCATGAACTGCACAGCTCCGTTTTGTGGAAGGTGCGGTGTTTATGGCCACGACGGGAAGAGCTGTTCACTGTCATATCGCCGTTGTGGTGACCCGCATGCCACCATCGCCTGCACCATCAGGCCGTCGTATTCCGAGGTGACGTCCAAGAATTACCCGCCACTTGAACTAGAAACGCGGTCCAAGAACAAGGACGTCGTATCATTGACGCGAGGCCCAGATATCTGCCAGGACAAAGTTGGGTGGATTGAGACTCCACACCAGACGCCACACCAAAACTCCCGCAGTGTCTCCAACCAGCCCGGACCTGGCAGCCCCTCGAAATTTGGATGATTCATTCAGTAGCCCACGACCTGTGGTGATTTCCACAGAACCACAGGTCGAGCCCTCACCAGAGGAGGCGCCACTCGGCGAAGACGTCGCAGATGCTGACGTGATATCTGATGCTCACCCCATGGCTGCCAAGTCCTCTGTCAGTCCTCCTATCATTGAAGAGACTTGGCCCCAAGGTGACGAGGTTTCAACCAATAAGGACTCAAACAGCACTACGAGTGACACGGCTCTGCAGATAGACACCGACAGCACTCCAAACGACATCAGCTGAGACAGTTTAGACGTGTTCGTACCATCTTCGCTCAAGAGCCTCGGAACCAAGCGCCATCGAATATACAGCAGTAACTCGAAGGCCACCAGCAGAGACAGAAGTCCCCTGCGGACATCGCTGCGGCCCCGGAAGCCCCCTGCTTCTGGTGGGTCACCTTGTCATAAGAAGTGAATGAGCCGCTTACGGGGCACCCGCTCCCACGTCTGTTAGAACTTTGCATCGTCTAATATCTATGTTAGTATTTTGTGTTTATGATGGCTACTTCATCGAACATTATTTAATTGAGCGTAAAAGGTTTTCGCAGTCCGGTAAAGCCGGCCGAGGTGATTAGTGTGCTGCAAATTGTGATGTATTTTGCCTGCACGAAACTTATTCCTTTTCGCTATCCGATCCGATGTTGGGGCTTTTAAACTGAAGTTTAACTTAGACTGCTATTTCTCTTTCGCTACAACTCGTTTTACGGCAGTAAGCATTATTATATTTAATCAGGCTTCATTGAGGGGCCACCATGTGTTTCATGACGGCATCGGTAGAAGTCTGGCTCTGGATTGTACATATTTTTCTCTTCGAATGAGGATACTCTGTGTGTATGCGCCTGCACAAGCTGGATAGTCTAATGATTTTTTAAATGCGAAGCATTTCTTAGCGAACTCCAGTGACTTTCAGCGTATCTATCTATCTATCTATATATCTATCTATCTATCTATCTATCTATCTATCTATCTATCTATCTATCTATCTATCTATCTATCTAGCCGCCTTCGACTTTTTGCTCTCCAGAAAGTTTCAATAATAGTATCGATACCAAGCTTGCTATGGCATAACATGACTGTATGGAGAACATATTTTACTGGTCATAACATGAAAATCATGGCATGTATGTCATAAATGTCATGATTCACATTTCTAGTCCTGCTGCTCTTGCGGTGGTTTCGTTCACATGTCATGTTTCAGACCTGGTATGGTATGACATGATTGCGTGACGGACACAAGCGACAGAACCTAGCATGAAAATCATGGCATGCGTTTCATGTAACAGCGTGACTACATGCTACGCTCATGGTGCGATCACGGCCGTTTTGCTAGCGACACATATACGAAATTTGTTATTACAGTATGCGAATGGGTGACGAAGGTATGTGACTGGTGCGAACATTATAATCATGCGATGCGTGCCATGTAACAACATGACTACATGCCACGCTCATGATGCGCTGGCAGCCGTTTCGCTAGCTTCACTTATACCAAATTTGGTATTACGTGACGCCAATAGATGGCGAAGGTATGTGACTTGTGCAAACATGATAGTCATGAAATGGGTGTCATGTGAGAACATGACTACATGCCACAATCAAGGCGCCAATAAATTGTAACATGACGCGGTGCGCGTGCTTGCCGGCGTTTTGGAGCACGCTGTCTTGGAGCACGCTGACAGCGTCATATCTACCTGGCCACCTCCGGGACTTCCTGTAGCGGCTGGGGTGGGGTGTTTTTCCTTCATTTGACCACCTCGAAAGGTGGAGAACGATCCAGTCAACAACATGCCCGAACTTCTTTCTACGGGAAAGAAATCGGCATGTTTTAAGACAATGTGTCATTGCTCGTGTTTTCTGGAGGGCCATGCATGCTGGTTTTTGTGATCTCGGAGTAAACCGCTTTGTTTCTTCTGGTGCATTCAGACGACGGACCGAATCCGGATTTGTCGTGGACGCGGACGGCTAATCCGCGGATGGTCCGCCTGCAGGCGCATCCAAACGACGGACGGTGTCCTAGGGGAAAACAGCCGGATTACCCTCGACAGCAGGTTCGGCGCTCACCTGCATGCGCTGAAAGCAGACTGGTTTGAGAGTATTCAACATGGATGCCCGTAAGAAGCGACGCTACTGCGATGTCTGTCGCGTTGTGACAAATGAACGAGGAGTGTTTTTCTTTCAAGAGAAAAGGGAGTTGCTGGCAGAATGTTCTTTCAACTACATTGTTCCCCACTTGTAGAACTTCTGAACGCGTCTCCCATCCTTTTTTTAGAAGCGGCACGTCGCCGGTTGCAGAAGTTAAAAAATTTCACCATCATGACGGCTAAGAATCTCGCGTGTCAAACGACGACGGCGACATTTCCCGAACCACCAAAAGTGAATTCTGCGTATTTAATCACCTGAGAACAAAGCCCCTGGACACTGAGTAAACCATGCTCAAGCGTAGATGATGCCGACCAGTCATGCAGCTATTCGCGAGCCATGGAGGACATGCCGCGAGCAGACGAAAAGTGTACCGGAGTGGTTGCCAGAAACCCCGAGCTAATCCGCTGAAGTATCGGCTTTCCCCGCCAGAATCCCGATGTGAGAAACAGGTTGCGGTCATCCGTCCGCGAGCCCCGCGGACGAGTCGCGGACGAGGGGAATCGCTGATGTGAGGTCACGTGACGCGCCGTCCGTCCCGCCACATCGGGATTCGGTCCGTCGTCTGAATGCACCATTCTGGACGGTGTTCTCGAGGCCGCTTCGCCTGCCTTCTCATTGTTGCTGGTGCCTACTGTCTCTGGTGAAATCGCTGGGAGGCTGTTGCAGCAGGTCGTCGCCGCCATGCTCTCTTCCCGATTTTGGAGCGACTATACAAAGAAATACTATCTGTTTAGTCGGAGGAACTCTTCTTTCTGGGTGAGGAGGAATTCCTTAGACAGTAGTCCTGCCCTGTTGTGCTCATCTGCGAGAGACGTGTAAAGCCTGTTTTCAGGCCTGTCTGGTTTTGATAGGCTGTTATTTGTTTATTACTCGCACAAATACCTAGTAAATACTATGTAAATACCTAACATATAGATGTTTACATTTCATTTGTGTGTTATTCGTTTACCATGTAATGTACATACTTAAATTTATCTTTTTGTAACAATTCTTGTTTATCTGTGTATGTTGTGTTCCGTGTACATATGTAAACATATCTTTTTGTAACGATTTTTGATGTGTCTGTGGATGTTGTGTTCCGTCGCGATCTTCTGTTTGATTGTAATTGATGATGTTCACTGTTCGCAAGAATAAATTTCGCTAAACACACAGCCTACTTATAGGTAAAGCCCCATGAGCATAAAAAGGGCCAGTTTAGCTTGGTAGAGCCAAGTTGAAGTCGTCCCCCTATTTTGTTTTACTCTCTTCTTCTCTTGCTTTCTTCCCCTTTGTTTCTTTGTTTCATCCCATTTCCTTCTTTATTTATTTATTTATTTTTTTTTCTTTGGTCACTATCACTGTGCTTTGTTCTGCGTTGTGTTCGGCTTTCACTGTCCCCTGAGCTCCATGTACTACTTCTAACCTCGATTACATGGATTGCGTGAATCACCCGTACCGATGCCTAGAAGCTTCTTTCTGGAATTATTAGAAGGCTTCACGTTGTGTAATGTGTAAGCATTGTTGCACACAATTCACACTGCTTTTGACTGTGGCGGTGACATTGTGCGTAGAAGCAGTGCTCCAGCAAGCCCTGATCCTAACTTTCTACGTAGCGTCACAAAATGACGTTACGCACTTAGCATTTTTATAGAAGTTGGTCAACTATACGCTGTGAAGAGAGGAAATAAACTTTTATATTTTATAAGAAGGATTTGAAGAGGCGCACTTGCTATAATATGGCTTGAGCACAGGCCGCATCATGGGAACTCGCCTTCAGTCATCCTTAAGGTTGGCGTTGACCGAGTATGTATTCCAAAGTTAATTTTGCACAGCAATTGTAGTTAGTTGCATGATGGACTGAACGATGTGCGGACGGTATTGTGGGAACTCTGTCAAGATTTGTTCGTGGTGCCCAGTTACATTTGTTCATTTGGATACACTAGGCCTATCTGTTAGACTGTTAGGAGCGGTGGTTTTTTAAACTTGATTTTTTCTTCATTTGGGAGCACTTCTTAAGCTTTCCTCTATGATCCGTAAGTGTATGCTGTTCTCGCGAAGGTGGCAGGTGTACGGTTCTGTGCGCGTGTTCCAACCAATATTTCATTATTCTGCAGCCACAGCAGCCTTGATCACTACTGTATTGCGTATTTACTTCAATCGATATATAGCTTTTTCATTGGCTAGTCAGGTTGAAAGCGAAAGTAAGACGCTAAGTCAACAAATTTGGTTTACGTTTATTGTAAAGGCCTATAACTGCGCTATTGAACTCGGTTGAAGACGAGTGAAAGACAGAAGCCGCGCAGAAAGACAGGACGCACGCCTTCCTGTCTGCGCAGCTTCCGTCTTAAACTCGACTTCGTCGGTGATCGATAGTGTATTTATAAGCCTTTTAAATGATAGTACCAAGGTGTAACTCAGTTGACCTAGTATGACGTATTCGAGATATATCGGTCTATCAAACGTAGCTCAAGAATAACGAGTGCTTGTTTTGTGTGGAGATATAGGTAGCGCTCGTATTTTGTGCTATTTATGTGTATTTTCATCAAACTTCTGTGGTATTGTTTTAGCGTTACGCACACTTCAACTACTTCTGTTGACACACAGAACAAGGGTACAGTACAAAAACAGTACTGCTGCTCTGATTTGCCCTGTCGTCTTTTCTCTGACGAGGCCTGGTCAGACCAAATGCGCTGGCAGTGAAACCCTACAACAGACACAAGCCTACGCTTCATTGAAGGTAAAGTGCTTCTACTTTCTCAGTGGGACGCGCAGCAGGCACTAGGTGGGAGGACCTTTAGCGCCCTCTATACTTCCATTTTTAAGTGCTTTTCCACGTGGCCATTTGTCAGTACGCTCAATCTAGTAATGGAACATTCACAGTATTCCTGTTGACGCATATCATTACGACTTATCTGTCGCCAGTGATTCACGTTAGGATGGAGACCTATAAAAATGCAAAGGAAAGACAGATGCTAACCAGATTATACCCGCGTCAGTACATACCGTACACGGTAGGAGAAAGCTTCTACGCATTTATCATGGCATTCGAATGAGTAAGCTTATAGGCAACTCCCTCGGGCAAACTGTATCGCATTTTTCGCTCTACCAGCCTCACGGTAAAACAAACGTCAGCGCAATGAGGTGACAGCGAGGCAATTGTTTATCCTCGGACGGTAATCAGGCGGGTCGGTGCGCCGCAAACATGGCAACCGATTGATCGCTGTCACGCTGGCGAAAACAAGCTCGCGCGTCACACAAGAGCAAATTTGTCCGCTTCGTTCACGCCCGCGGATGAAGCGACCTTGTCAAGAACTCTCTCTATCCATCACGTTTGCATTCTCTCTCTTTTTTCATACATGCCTTTAATGCACGTCGCCGAAAGGCTGCCGCGAAGTGGCTCGTTCCAACCTTGTCGTGACTGCGTATCTGGCGTGCTATTCATTCTTTGCGATTCGGCGAGGTAAAGCAAACTGCGGCTTCCTGGCCTTTTTAGGACGACATGAATGTGGAACACATTATAGATAAATGCATAGCATTACTACTAGTATTTCGGGAGATGTTAGCCAGTCTTATTGCCTAAGTTGCTGCATGTGCCAGGTGATGGCCATGTTATATCCAAGGAGCACATATCCCCACAATTATTAAGCACAGTATATATATATATATATATATATATATATATATATATATATATATATATATATATATATATATATATATATATATATATATATATATATATATGTGCACTTTCTGAAAGCACCAACAGCGCGTTTGTGTTTGGTGCTCGTGGCTGGCACGGGCCGAGAGTGTGGATCAGTTCGTCCCTTTGCAGTTACTCTTAAAAGAAAGGAATGACTGTGGCAGGCTAGCTACTACCCTGAAGGTGCAATCTTGATACCTGTATTCCTTTTTGTTTAGAGTGTAGGTACATTGGCTTGCGGGGACGTCACAGCTTTGCTGGTTCAAATATATTATTAACGCAATTGCTTGCGTCCGTGTCAAGAAAAGCGAAGTTGTAAGACCCCCCACATTCCTTGCGCCGGTCGGGTAGGTCCGGCTACTGGAGTATTGATAGGCGTTCGCAATGCAAAGCCACGACATGACAAATGTCCGTGCGTGCTTTTCTTCCGAAGTTTCTGTGAATGTATACGTTAGAGGCATTTAGGGAAGTGCTGCTTTTCGAAGTGAAAGTTGATATCTATTAGGTAAAAAAGTGAAGTAAAGCAATCAAGATCTCAGGCCTTTTTTCATCAATCCTGATGCAGAGGCCTCAGCAGACGGAGTCCGAAGTTTTAAATGTCATCTTTCCCTAACGCTTTAATTCTCAGTGTGCCAAACCTTTCTTAGTGAGCGGTACTCAATAACGACAACTTGGACCCCAATCAGTGTTTGCCTTCGTGACATTCATTGGCACCACAATACCGCTTTGAAAATAGTCATTTTTGGTTGACCCACAAAAAAAAGAAAAAACTGAAGTTTGAGTCCTGACTTGCAGTAGGTAAGATTCTCTTCAGAGAAATACGACAACTCGTTTTAATATTGTTACGGAAAAGAAGAGACGCCGTAACGACGAGGCTGGGGATTAGATATATTCCAAACCAGCGGTAATGGCGTGCCTGGTTCACCAGCGATCGAGCGGAGACAACCCTTCGTCTTCCTCGTCAGGCACACACGCGCGTCGCCCCCTAGAATATCAATACACATGCATGTAGCATAACCCCCGGCGGCGCAAGCGCCGTCTCGGCGCATTTAGATGTCAACGTCACTAGGAGAGTTGTAGGGCTTCAAGCGCGCAACATGTACAATATCGGTAGCCTGTTGGGCACATGAAGACAATGGGGTGGCAGGACCAATTTCATATGTTACAGGCGTAACCACACGGAGGACACGGTATGGGCCTGTGTAGCGAGCAAGCAGTTTTTCTGACAAGCCGACTTGACGGGTCGGAGACCAGAGCAGTACCAAAGAACCGGGTGGAAAGTGTACGTCGCGGTGTCGTTGGTCATACAAGCGCCGTTGCTTCTCTTGAGAGGTAAGAAGGCGAGTACGGGTGATTTCGCGTGCGTGAGCGGGCCCGAGTGATAGCGTCCATGGCATATTCACTGGTAGGTACTCCAGGAGACGGTATGACGGTGTCTAGAGGCAATGTTGGTTCTCGACCAAACAGCAGAAAAAATGGAGAGTAACCGGCAGTGTCATGGCGCGAAGAATTGTAGGCAAATGTGACGTACGGCAATGCGAGATCCCAGTCGGTGTGGTTGGTAGAAACATACTTAGCGAGCATGTCTGTAAGAGTTCGATTTAGGCGCTCCGTGAGTCCATTGGTTTGCGGGTGGTATGACGTAGTCAGCTTGTGTCTCGTTTTACAGGACTGCAAGATGTCGGCTATGACCTTCGACAAAAAGGTGCGGCCACGGTCTGTAAGCAGGTGCCGTGGGGCTCCGTGTTGCAAAATCACGTCCTTGAGGAGGAAGTCGGCGACATCTGTGGCGCAGCTTGTTGGGAGAGCTCGTGTGATGGCATAACGCGTGGCGTAGTCGGTGGCCACGGCTATCCACTTGTTACCCGAGGAAGACAAGGGAAAAGGGCCAAGTAGGTCCAAGCCAACGCGGAGGAACGGTTCTGACGGAATATCGAGTGGTTGAAGGCGTCCGGCGGGAAGTGTCGATGGCGTTTTGCGGCGCTGACATTTCTCACAAGCCGCAACGTACCTTCTGACTGAGCGTGCAAGCCCTGGCCAGTAGAAGCGTCGGCGTATTCGGTCGTAAGTGCGTGACACACCAAGGTGACCAGCAGTCGGAAGGTCATGAAGTTCATGTAGAACTTCCGAACGAAGGTGTTTCGGAATGACAAGCAGCAGAGCCGGTCCATCCGGCTCAAAACTTTGGCGGTATAATACACCATCGTGGAGCACGAACGAGCGATAGGACTGACTGGAAGATGGTGATTCGAGGCTCTCAATGATAGCACGCAAGGATGCATCATAGCGCTGCTCGTCACCGATGCATGTCACTTGCGAAAGGGAAAAGACGCAAGGCTCGGTGTCGGTGTCATGCATAGTGCTCGACTCAGCGACCGGGTAGCGCGACAGGCAGTCTGCGTCCTGATGTAGGCGTCCGGACTTGTACGTCACCGTAAAGGTATACTCTTGGAGTCGCAGAGCCCAGCGCCCGAGCCGGCCAGTAGGATCCTTCAGTGACGTAAGCCAACATAGCGCATGATGGTCAGTTATCACAGTGAAATTAGTGCCATATAAATATGGACGGAACTTTGAGACTGCCCAAACAAGAGCAAGACATTCACGCTCCGTAATAGAATAGTTGCGCTCAGCAGCTGTGAGGAGGCGGCTAGCGTAGGCGACAACTCGGTCGTGTCCCCGTTGGCGCTGGGCTAACACGGCTCCGATTCCGTGACCACTAGCATCGGTTCGAACTTCCGTCGGAGCGAATGGGTCAAAGTGAGCCAATATGGGTGGAGTCGTCAGTAGCGTGATTAGGTGAGAAAAAGCAGCAGCTTGGTCGGTACCCCACGTAAATGTGACGTCTTTCTTTAGAAGCTCTGTGAGGGGTCGAGCGATGGTTGCGAAATCTTTCACAAACCTTCTAAAATAGGAGCAAAGTCCTACAAAACTCCGGACGTCTTTGGCTGACTGGGGTACAGGAAAACTGGTGACTGCACGAATTTTCTCGGGGTCCGGCTGCACACCAGAGGCGTTGACAAGGTGGCCCAACACTGTAATTTGCCGGCGTCCGAAGCGGCACTTCGACGAGTTCAATTGGAGGCCTGCAGTGCGGAATATGTCGAGAATAGCTGACAAACGCTGAAGGTGGGTCTCAAATGTTGGGGAATATACAACGACATCGTCAAGATAACAAAGACATGTTGACCATTTGAACCCTTGCAGCAGAGAGTCCATCATGCGTTCAAACGTGGCTGGGGCGTTGCATAGCCCAAATGGCATAACCTTGAACTGATATAGGCCGTCTGAAGTTACAAATGCAGTCTTCTCTTGGTCTTTTTCGTCGACAGCAATCTGCCAGTAGCCGGAACGTAGGTCTATTGTGGAAAAGTATCGGGCGCCGTGGAGACAATCGAGAGCGTCATCGATGCGGGGTAAAGGGTAAACGTCCTTTTTCGTGATTCTGTTCAGATGACGGTAATCCACGCAGAAGCGCCACGTGCCATCTTTCTTTTAACGAGCACAACGGGGGACGCCCATGGGCTCGAAGAGGGTTCAATAATTCCTTTGGCTAACATCTTGGTGACTTCTTGTTGAATTATTTTACGCTCGGTGGCAGACACCCGGTATGGTCGCCGATGAATGGGATGAGAATCACCTGTGTTAATACGGTGCTTGACGAGTGAAGTCTGGCCGAGTGGACGGTGGTCGACGTCGAATATGTCGTGGTATGAAGCCAGAAGGCGGCATAGCGCGGTTGACTTCTCAGGTTTGAGGTCCGGGGCGATCATGGAGCGTAAGGTCGCATCGAGGCACGTGACATCCTGCGAGTGATGTGGGCGCTCGGGACATACGTCTGCCGTAAAACAAGTGACGTGGTCGTCAATTAAGGGCCTTAGTGTGGCGACCGAAATTCCTTGGGGTAGCACTTGTTTTATGAAACCGAAATTGATAACAGGTAAATATGTTCGGTTAGAGGCCATGCTTACGACAGAGTGTGGGACAGTAATGTCACGCGCCAGGAGAACATCAGAAATCGGCGTCACGATATAATCACCGTCAAGCACGGGAGAGGGTGTTGCCAATTCGATGAATGTGAGAGCTTTAGGCGGTATCCGGAAGAAGTCAGTGGTGCACAAGCTGTTCGGGAGTTCAGGGTCAGAATCCGAGAGAAGAGGAAGTTCTAGGCAGAGAGTACCGGCGGCACAATCGATGAGGGCAGAATGCGTCGATAGGAAGTCCATGCCGAAGATTAGGTCGTGGGGGCAATTTTCAAGCACCGTAAATAAAACGGGAATATGGCGGCCGGCAATACTAACACGAGCGGTACACATTCCAGTGATGGCCACAGTTCCACCATCAGCGACACGGAGGGCTTTAGTTGCTGCAGGCGTGAGGACTTTTTTGAGCAGGCGACACAGATGAGCACTCATTATAGACACTTGAGCTCCGGTATCGACTAACGCCGTCAAGGAAATACCGTCCACATACACCTCAATCAAGTTCGTATCGGTGGGGAGCGTCAATGGAGGATTTGGATCATTCGCAAGCGATGCAGCACTACCTCCCGGAGCTGCATGATCTAGTTTTCCGTCCGAGAGGATCCACAGTTGACCGGCGACGGATAGCGGCGTGGTTGGGGCGATGGGGAACGGCGACGTTGAGGTGGCGGCGAACGAGCAGTGGAGCGGCTGTTGGGGATGTCGGAAGAAAGGTACACACGACTGGGCGAATACCGACGGGAGTCCTCGTACGGTCGATTAGAGGAAAATTGACTCCAGTTTGAGGGCGTCCAAGTGCTGCGGCAGTAGCGGGAGATATGGCCAACTCGGTGGCAGCGGAAGCAGATCGGCTTGTCGTCTGCAGTTCTCCATTCCGCCGGATTGCGGGATCGCGGAATAAAATGTGGTGCATTTGTTGTCATTGGTCTGGAGACGGGTCGGGACACAGAGCAGGCCACAGGAAAACCAAGCTTTGCAATTTCCTGCCTCACGACGGCTTGAATAACGGAGACCGGCGGAGGCGTTTCTGCGGCGCCATGATCGAGCGGATGTGGAGGAAATGGTGCCGGACTTGACGCCTCAAGCTCCCGTCGAACTATTCGTGTCACGCTGTCCTGCATGGGTGGTGCGGCACCGAGATCGGTGCAAGTGGATGTAACAGCCGTGTTAGGTAGCCGCGTAAACTGAGGCAGAACACGGCGGCTTTTGGCCATTTCGAAGCGACGGCATTCCTTGATAGTCGTATCTACGGTTGTGACGTTATTGTAGACGAGCAAATTGAAGGCGTCGTCCGCGATACCCTTAAGTATGTGGCCTACCTTGTCACACTCTGTCATTTGCTCGTCGACTTTTCGGCACAACGCGAGGACATCCTGTATGTAAGAGACATGCGACTCTGTTGACGACTGCACACGAGTGGCGAGTTCTTTTCGTGCTTCCATTTGGCGACTGGACGGGTCCCCAAATATGTCGCGTAGTCGCTCCTTGAAGGTATCCCAGCTGGTGAGCTCGGTCTCATGGGCGTCGAACCAGACCCGTGGGGTGCCGTCCAAGTAGAATATTACGTTGGCGAGCATCATGGTAGGGTCCCATCGGTGTGTGTGGCTAACACGCTCGTACATACGGAGCCAGTAGTCGACGTCGAGCCCAGGTTGTGCGGAGAATGTACCTGGATGACGGGGGGTGGGCATCGTCAGGTATGTAGTGGCTGGAGCTGCAGAGGGAGCCGCTGACAGGCTGTTGTCATTGGTAGCCATGGCCGGAGACTGAATGGTGCGGCCACTGCGAAGCTTCGTGGTGAAGACGGGGAACGTTCCACCTCCACCAAATATGTTACGGAAAAGAAGAGACGCCGTAACGACGAGGCTGGGGATTAGATATATTCCAAACCAGCGGTAATGGCGTGCCTGGTTCACCAGCGATCGAGCGGAGACAACCCTTCGTCTTCCTCGTCAGGCACACACGCGCGTCGCCCCCTAGAATATCAATACACATGCATGTAGCAATATCATTATTTCTTGTCGGAGGGCTGTAGGACCCCAACAAAAAAGAGTTGACGGGACTCATTTAAGGAAATAATACACGCGGTGAGTCAAATCTCATTGAAAAGAAACACTCATGCATTTATTTTTTAGAATGTATAACACTGCTTCGTCACTTCGTAGCCTGCTCTTTACATGACGTAACTGTGCTAAAATATTTGCACGGACTATATTCTGACGGCAAGAAACTGTGTATTATTATTCGCCTGAGTGCTTTCATTGTACTTTCTAAGTTGTGCCAGCACGGTCAGCATGCGACACCCATCGGGATGCTGACAAATTCGTGTCTGGGCATCTATTAGCATGCGCAGACAATATAAGTGCAACGTACAGCTTTTTTGTTTTATGAAAAACAAATTAGGATATTTAAATGCTACCCTTACGCTGAGAAGCACATGAAGTCCTAATCCTCTTCCTTGAAGGCCTTTCACGTCTTGCGTTTTACAAAGGTAATTGTTTACTTACGTGCCACATACCACACGCTTTTTACAAGGTTACAAGGCACCTTACAAGTTTACATTCTTACAACATATTACACGCCCTAGAATGACGAAATGTCACCGTGAGTAAAACACAGCGAAGGTGGCTGAGGTAGTTAAGGTGATATCGCTGTCCATTGTAACTTCACCTTCTTTTTTTTATCCATGCTCCATCATCTCTTCCTCCTTTCTGCCTCTCTCTCTATTTTTCTTCAATTCCCTTTTCTTTTACATTTTATTGCATCATTCTCTTCTTTGTGCAGAGGAGCGTATAGACGATCTTGCACAGCGTGGGCAAACATCTCCGCATATAATTAAAAATATCATCACTCTTTCTGCAGACCACTTTATCCAGCATAGGTAGAACATAAAGTGTTCTTAAGAATACCTCAACTGGAACTAATAATTAGACTTGCGCGGCTGTTTACTTTGTACTTATAAACTTTTTCAGTAGTCACAAACATACCAACACTTAAGGCCTTTTAATTACAGATGAGAGCACAGCCTTCCTGTTTGCAAATGCCTCACGCTGTCGACCGAAGCCATCTCACGCGACGCAGATAGCACTAACTGTGTACTTATGTGCTAATAGTGTTCCTTTGTAGTCCTAAACCACATGGCTCTTGACACCATCTCACTCAACCATAGTTCTTTTATGGAAGTCGTGAAACAGGACGCAGCTAATAGTGGTAACATCATCCGATGGAACGAACTCATGCCTATTCTTCTCAACACCAAGTGCTGAAGAAGCTAATGGCATAGCCGCTTCTAGAGCGATTCCTTCGCGCTATGTTACAGCGTGCAAAAAGACACCGCCACAGCCACCCCAGCGGTCACGACGACTCGCCGGTGCTGACAAGACAAAGGCACGGCTGCAGTGAGCTTTCTTCTTTTATCCACCTTGTGGTGCTAGCGGAGAGGAAAACCTATCGGGAACCGGTATTCAGGTAAACGCGATGGAGAGGAGGGGCGCGCGCCGGCGTACGCGACGTCCTTTCTTACGTAAGTGGCGCCCGGCGCCAGCGGACGGCCCTCTCAAGCGCCTTCTCTTCACTGGCGCTGCCAGAGCAGCAGCAGAAAGGAATGCGTCAACGCCACGCAAAGTGGCGCCGGCCCGCTGCCCAGTGGGACAGCTGCCCACGAGTCACCTCTCTGGCATTCGTTTTCTTGTTTCTTCTCGTGCGCACCACCCGTTCACACAGGGATTTCCTTCCGAAACGCTCTTCTCAAGGTCTGCTCTCAGCTCTTCGCAGTGTCCGCCGAAAGGAATGAAAAGATGCACACCACGCTGCAATAGTTGGACGAGCGAGTTGAAAGACACCAATAAAGAAAACATCGACCTCGCCCAATAGAGGAGGTTGTGCTTCGAGGAGGGAGGATGGGTTGCTAACTTGAAAAGAAAAAGACTTGCGTGTGCGTGGACAGCAATGTGGCCAAAGAGACACACGGATAAAAACATGTACAGCTATACTCCCGTTAGCCGGCCAACGCGACTTTAGATACGCGGTCCAGCTAGCGGTCGACTGTTCGCCAACTTGGACAATCTCGCGCCTCATGCGGGAAGCTGATTCGATTATTCGTTCGTTTCTCGTTTTGACTTTTGATGAACGCCGGGGCGAACAAGTCTGAGGACGTTTCTCTCTTCCTTCTTCTCGTTTCCGATGGACAAGCTGAAAGTCCGAAGACCTTCAGCTACACTCCGCGCGCCGGCCACGCAATCATACCAAAATTAAAACCGTCTCCCCCTTCTGCTCACTCTCTTTCGCTCGCCCACTAGCTTTATAGTTTTCGACCACGCTGACCATGTCTCTTTCGACGAGCATAACTCGTGGACTCACGCGGTCAGGCTTACCTGCTGGGAAGGCCTAGGTGCAGGTGTACTGGCAAACATTGGTATCATCTTTAGTTACCAAATAGCGCAGGAATGATTCTTACGAGAGGCTAGAGCCGTACTTCGTTTCTCAATACAAGCTTATTGCACCGGTTAAAAATAGGTGTGGCGTTTACTCGTCGTGACCTATACGCCATCGGCCACGCAGACAGACCCAATTGTGAGGCCCGTGACATCCATGGGACAACTGAACCTACATCTTGTGCGTCAGCCCGCGATACATCACGCAAAGAAATTTGGTGGCCATCGTCTTGACAATGTACAAACTAGGAAGTTTCCGAAAACGTTCTGTTGTTCCACCACCTCGTCATCAGCGCGATATTCTGGAAGCGCCGACCGTGTTTTTGAGAGATACAGAACTCGACAAGGGATCATAAATTGATCCAGGGTCTTGCTTCGTCGCCACCTTCCTCATCATCATCACTCACAACATCATCTCTCTCTACTTCGTTTTCCACCCCATTCCATTTCCTAACGATGAGTAGCAGGCTAGAACATAGATTCAGGCCGACCTCTCAGCTTTTCTTTAACAATAAACGTTTCTCTCTATCTCACCTTCGTGCGAATTTGCGATTCACGCAGCTGTGAAAATAGCCCATTCTGAAGGCACTGTCACGTGAGCTAGGCTGCTTGCACACTGACCTAATGGTAGCATTCTAACTGTAAGTGGCCAAGGCCTTGTAACTGCCACGGCTTCACGATAGTTTTGCGCTGTTTGTTATATATGCAGCCCGCAAACCTACTGCCTATATAACAAACAGCGGAAAACTAGCGCAAACATCCCTCGACAGCCCACAAGGCAGTGAAAGCCTTGCTGAGTTTCTTGAGTAAGACGGGTTTGTGTGAACGTCTCTGACTTGCGGTGAACTTCTACATGTTGCAGTGAAATTACTGTCAGTATCTTATTATTTCTTTTCCTTCTCTTCCCTGTTTCTCATCTTTCTTGTCCCCTTCCCTAATCTTCCAGTGTAGGGTAGCCACCGGATGTCTTTCTGGTTAACCTCCCTGCCTTCTCCTTTTCGTTGCTTCCTTCCTTCCTTCCTTCCTTCCTTCCTTCCTTCCTTCCTTCCTTCCTTCCTTCCTTCCTTCCTTCCTTCCTTCGTTCCTTCCTTCCTTCCTTCCTTCCTTCCTTCCTTCCTTGCTTGCTTCCTTGCTTCCTTGCTTCCTTGCTTCCTTCCTTCCTTCCTTCCTTCCTTCCTTCCTTCCTTCCTTCCTTATATATGCAGCCAGCGCTTGTGTTAAGGACATTTCTGTGCTGGTAGGTGATGTACCCTTGAAACGAAACGAAGTGAACGAAGTTCCTGTCAGAAATTTATGGTCTGTCACTCATCCTCTTGCATAAGTTCTTACAGTTAGCAGTGCTTATGTATACTCTGAGACCAACACTTTTCACCTATGCAAGCGTATGGTTGTGCTGCATCTTTCGATTAGCAGTGGCGCTGTTCGTCGGTCTTTACGCCATGGTCGTTTCTCTACTATTCTGCGCATGTGTGGCGGCCGCCTCGATGCTGTAATCTATTCAAGTGGCTTCGCTCCTTTCGATGATTCTCTCGCTTGTTTGTCCGCTACGTGGTCAAGGCGAAGAAAGCTAAGTGGGCACCAGTCGTTATTCTCCTGCCCGTTCATCGACGCCTCCTCATTAACTTGTCATATTTGCGTACCTTCACGCAAGCTGGTGTATAGCGTAGTTTAGGTTGACGAGAACGTCGTTGGAATGCAACTATACCTTGGCCTGGACTTGAGAAGCGTTCCATATACATCAAGGAGGTTTAAAAAAATTGCTGGGATGGAAATGCTTGCCCACGAGCGAAGCCGTGCAAACAGTAAGATGGCGGCTGCGGCAGGCACCTTACTAGGGACATGGGCGTGAAGGTGCATATCCCTCGCACGCCCAACGAGCTTAACGTGGCAACCTTTTAGTGTCAGATGGTGCTCAAAGTGCATCCTTGTGTTACTAGTTTCCTTAGGTAAGCCTTAAATTGAAGGTAAATTTCGTAGATTACCGATACTGCTCTCTGCTGATTACTTGTTCTGAAACAACTATCTTTTAATTTATAATTAACGTAGCCTTGAGACTAACAGACCAAAGCCACTTGGTGTTTCAGTGGGCACCACCAGAAAATAGCATGTTTCTTAAATCTTTGGGGGGGGGGGCAAAAGTTGGCTTCACTCCTGCTGGCAAAGCATTGCGGGAGCTTCCACTGCAGCATATACATATACAAAAGTGCCATATATATATATATATATATATATGATGAAGGCCAGACTCTAGGCCGAAACGTCGAAATAAACCACGTTGTGACCGCTCACGGAGGATCTACTAGACTATATGCAACGCTACGGCCACTCAACCACCATGCCTGCCTATATATATATATATATATATATATATATATATATATATATATATATATATATATATATATATATATATATATATATATATATATATATATATTAACGATACCTAACAGACAATAATGCCAAGAAAAGTATAGGGGAAGATATTAGACCAAATTGTAATGTAAATATGAAGAAAGAAAAGTGGGTGAAAAGATGACTTGTCTTGAGCAGGATCCGAACCTGCGACCTTCGAATGACGCATTCGTTGTTCTACCACTGAGCTACCATGACAGCTATCCCCCAAGGCACTTTATTGGGTTTATAAGTGAATTCAACGTGGAAGTGTCAGTCAGCGCCACCAGTAGCCATGGCGGCGAGTGAGGCACACTCTTTTGAGCCTGTTAGGCGTCACGCAGAACGTGAACTAATCATCATCATCATCATCATCGTCATCATCATCAGCCTGACTACGCCCACTGCAGGGCAAAGGCATCTCCCATGTTCCGCCAGTTAACCCGGTCCTGTGCTTGCTGCTGCCAATTTATACCCGCAAACTTCTTGATCTCATCTGCCCACCTAACCTTCTGTCTCCCCCTAACCCGATTCCCTTCTCTGGAAATCCAGTTAGTTGCCCTTAATGACCAGCGGTTATCCTGTCTACGCGCTACATGTCCGGCCCATGTCCATTTCCTCTTCTTTATTTCAACTATGATATCCTTAACCCCCGTTTGTCCCCTAATCCACTCTGCTCTCTTCTTGTCGCTTAAGGTTACACCTACCATTTTTCTTTCCATTGCTCGCTGCGTCGTCCTCAATTTAAGCTGAACCCTCTTTGTAAGTCTCCAGGTTTCTGCTCCGTAGCTAAGTACCGGCAAGATACAGCTGTTATATACCTTCCTCTTGAGGGATAGTGGCAATCTACCTGTCATAGTTTGAGAGTGCTTGCCGAATGTGCTCCACCCCATTCTTATTCTTCTAGTTACTTTAATCTCGTGGTTAGGCTACTCACTATTGGGCAGCTGGCCAATAGTGAGTAGTGAGTGACTATTGGTCAGCTGCCCACTAGTAATTAGTTCACGTGCTCATATAAATAATTATATCATTAGAGATCATTAATATTGTGTAGAACACAAAAACGAGCCCTTAAGTAAACACTTATTTTCTATATATATATATATATATATATATATATATATATATATATATATACCTATATATACCCATGCCTAATCCATGAGAGTGTAGCAGCAGGTGGACAGAAGATGCAGGCACTTTTCAAAGTTTAATGAAATTATTGGACTCTAACAGAGCGTCCGAAAGCAAAATTCAAACTCAAGTGTGGCGGTGCTCGCATTGATTGTATTTGTTGTCAAACGAATGTTTAGAATAGACGTCACGCAACTTAACAGTTTCGTTTGTATCAAATGCCGGTATCTTTTGTGATCTTCCAGTGGAAAGTGCGTCCTCCACCCGAAAGTCTATCATTTGTAGAACAAAACTAGATAGGAACATTATGCGAGTTTCTCAGAGACCATGCAGGATCGTGCAACGTTCGAGTAGAAATGGTTTTTTTTTTTCTTTTGTTTGCGGTAAGTTATCTTTTATATGGTGTAATGCTGAATGTGTTATTGACCCTATGAAATGGCATGCTTGATTCACTTATTGTATGTAACTTGCCATCAGCAAAAATATTTCTCTCGATGCCTTTCCGTGGTATCAAATCCCGGCTGTGGCGGCTGCATTTCCGATGGAGGCGGAAATGTCGTAGGCCCGTGTACTCAGATTTGGGTGCACTTTAAAGGGCCCCAGGTGGTCAAAATTTCCGGAGCCCTCGACTACGGCGTCTCTCATAATGATGTGGTGGTTTTGGGACGTTATACCCCACAAATCAATCAATCGATGCCTTACGAAGTAACATGAGCAGAAAAAAAGCTTGTATGACCTACTTCTATGACCTACATTCATACACAAAAATGCAATAGCTGCTTGGTTCCTCCCGAAAATTGCATGAGATGCCTTCTTGTACCGTTGTTTCACAGTGTCCGCACGTTGGTTGTAATAATGCTTTTTCATTTATAGATAATACTTTCTTTTCATTTATTCTTGTAAGCTGCGCGTTTCTTAAGGTGCACTGAACTCTTTCGACAGTTTTTTCCTTAAACTTTTGCACAGAGTTTATGTTTATGTTCATACAACAAATTGGCCGACTCAGCTAAACAATTGGTCACAATAACTCAAGGATCGTGCAGTATATCGACAGTTTCTGAATGACCAGTATTAGATGTAGGGATAGTGTTAGGAACCTCGCGCCATCAAAACTAGCCTGGATTCTCCTATACGTCGTGCTGCATGTGCGGGTCGCTTTGACGCGTAAAACACCGGAATTAAAGTTGAATGTAAAGAGTAAATTACAGCTTATCCACGGAGTGAATGCTGATGAATAAGGCGAAGCGTCTGTCTGTCTGTCTGTGAATATGCTGTGCTGGCTTCGCCGGAGAAATGCACTGCCCTCCTAAACCATAAGGAGCTTCTCCCTAAAAGACAATTCATTCGCACGTCTCTGATAGGCGAACGGCTGTATTGTAGTTTCTGCTACTGAGTTTGTTGTCGTTGCCGTTGTTGTGGTCGTCATTGATGATAGTGATGATGATAGTCATGATGATGATGATGATGATGATGGCTTGCTGCTGATGCTGTTGCAGCTGCTTCAGCACTACAGTCATGCACTGCAAACGCTTTCTCCTGAGATGGCATGCCGATCATGAGCGTTACCGCCAAGCACATCTTCACCACATCCTGAACTATAACGTGCCAGTCGGCACGCAACACCGATTGGTCTCGGCCATCTCTCACGCGTACTCGTCTCACAGCGCACGTGCAGCCTGTAATCGGACACGACGTTGAGCAACGCGTGCATAATACGCCATCATAACGGCGAGGGCGAGATGTGGTGGCGAAGGTGTTGGTTCGCTCGTGAAACTCGAGCGATCCATCCAAGAGGTGGGGAGGCTTCGTATGTCCTCCTTTGAAGCGACTCGTAGCGTCGGTAATCTCAAATACACGGTCGCTCACGCGCACAGTGGGAGGAGATGCAGCTTTGTCTAGGCACCATTCCGTGTTTCTCGTTCGCTCAGCCAACCAACCGTTCACGCTCGTGCCCGCGTTTACGAAGCCGCGCGAGCGTGAAAGATTGAGCTCGCGCATTAATAATCATTCAGTTGGCGCGCCACACCTGGTCTGCGCAAAGTTGATATACAAGATGTATGACCACAATGGGTCGGCTTATGGCGAATACTCCCCAACATTGCATAAAAAAAAACACCGATATAAGCTTTTTCTCCACGTCCAGCATATTAACAGGATTGACTAATCTCGGCGATTTCTTAAGTCTTACCGAAAAACTTTGGTTTGCCTCGCAAAAACTGAAAAACTAGCGCAAGGCCGGAGCACACGCATTTGGGAGCGTATATACTGGTTTACGGTGAAGAAACGAGTCTGCTCCATTCGTTTTTTTTTTCTATTTATTTTTGCTGTTCTCGTCAACGTTGGTTCTCATGTTATGTCACTCGTACGAACGACTCTGCGTTGGCACTATATACAAACAAGATATGCGCCAGTCAGTAGCGATGTTCAAAGAAAGAAAATAAGGCCAAAAAAATCAAGTAATAAACAACAGTGATCCTGCTTTACCCCCATTTGTCCTTATATACATTTTTGGGGTATTTTCCCGGTGGATTACATGCGAAACATAACATCTCTCGGCAGATAGAGCCAGTTCTCTAATAGTAACCCCGATTTGCAGATGATGGCAATTTCTAAACTTTACAGTATTAAAAATGAGCTATCGATAGTACAACATGCACAAGGAGGAACTTACAAGGAGAACTTGCATTTGGTTATGGAGCACTCCCACCACGCCCTGTCTCACTTCACTTTATCTTACGTGTCATTGCGTAGCCCGGGTGATGGACATGAAGTTTAATTGGTTTAGAAAAACTAGTCGGTGAGGTCATTGCACGCACTGCGAACATAAAAGGTCCGTGCCGCACAACAGCATATACTGCTGTTGTTGAATGTTGCGCAGTGTCAGTCTGAGTATCAAGCTTATGTATTAGTTTTGTACCATACTGTTCAATGTTCTTGCGCTGTCATGTACAATGCCCTCTGGGTGTGGTTTAACTGCTGACGGCAACTCTTAGCACCGCAGAGTGGCGCTAATAGAAGTAATTAAGTTGAATACCAAATAATTTTCGGAGAAGCGCCAGTAATGCATTGGTGCCACGGTGTCACGAGACTGGATGATCAGAGGTCTAATTCACAAAGTTTATAGTCTGTAAGATCGCTTTGCTAATATAGCCAGCTGATTTTGTAAGCTATATGTCAAACAAGATATTGGCTGTAATTATGCTTTACGGGGAAGTGTATCGCAAATGTCTTACGTGAACATGGCCTGAAAGCAACACTTTAAGGCTTGCCGCTCACAAGCGTTTTAACGTTGGTCAGTGGCCATCGTTACAGATATTTTCTACGATTAATTTTACTATTTGTTGGAGTTTTGACATTACAAAGCACCGATATGTTCATGACAGACACGACACAGTCGATGGATTCGCAAAAGGGACACTAAAGAGAAACAATGACTTGGTTTAGATTGATAGACTGAACTCGGAGCGTGGTTCATCAATGTTCAGTGGACTACATTATGTACAGTTATCTTCAGTGCATGCTCAATCTTCAGACGCCCTTAGCATCTTTTTCTCAACTGCTTGCCACACAAACGAAAAATGGGCAGCCGAAATTGAAACGCCATTTACGTCACAGCTAGTCGTATACCGTGTGCCACCCGTGCAGCACGCAGTGCCTGCACCCTCCCTGGCTTCACCGATCACATTAAAAGGCGCGCGATTGTATTATTCGTTTGTATTACAGCTGCGACCATAACAAAACTACCCTTCGCCAACGCAAGAGGCGGCCATAAAAGTAATACAAGTATTTTATATCCTTTTTAGTATACTGGTATTACGCAGCCATTCTGGCAACTGCATCAGGGTGCATTGCCGATTCCTCCGGCTGCTTATTCACATGGCGCAGACCTTTCATCTGCCAAATCCAATCAATGGCTCTTACGGCGCGACCAATGCATGATGACATGACCATTATTCAAAATAATCGTATTGCCTGCACTACGTAGTATTTGCACTTGTTTTGTTGTCCAATTTTTCCTTCCTATTGACGAAGGGAGCAATGCATGAGACTCTCACGGTACTTCCATGCAACATCAACTGTAAATAACAGCGCCGCCATATTTTTTTTTATTTGATCGTCTCTGATTCACTCCATCCTTCCACCACGGCTTCCAAATCACATACTATTTCATTTACTTATACGAATTTGTACATGCGAATATCCTAACCACGAGGAAGGAGTTCACAATGTAGGATAATATTCATCTCGCTATAGTCCACTCATCTGGACAACTAAAGAGCCAATAACACTTATGAGGTATAAGGTGAGGGCGCGTTGGTTGGTCATCGCTAAGCAGAACACATGGCGGAGAAACGGACCCAACGCAAAGCGAAGACACGAGTGCTGTAGCATTCTATAAAACCATATTGCGCATGATTTATGCGCAATCTGCCATGAAGTTTCGTTGAAGATGAGTCTGAACAGCATTCGAACATTCAGTTTCGCCATTTTCTCCTGTGTCAATTAAAGCAAACAGTTTGTTTAAGGGGCCACTTGATAATATTTCTTGTTTGATTGCTGTAATACCTGATCCCGGCAGAGGCTTCATCGAATATACCTCCCGTCACACCGCAGTTCATCGCTACCACACCCTGTGTGCCTCTTCAATGCTTGTGCCTGACGAGCTTCAAATATATTCATATTAAAACAAGGAGATAACATGCAGTTCATCTGAGCTTTGCCAACCGAATTCAGCAGCTCCCCGTTCACAGTGAATACCTGTGGGAATAATGAAAGCATGCCAATGACTGTTTTTATATCTAACCCGCCATGGTGGTCTAGGGGCTAAGGCACCCAGCTACTGGCTTGCAGGTCGCAGGATAAAATCCCGGCTGCGGCGGCCACATGCATCTTAGATGGAGGCGAAAATGTTTGAGCCCCGTATGCTTAAAATTACGCGCACGTAAAAGAATCCGGAGCCCTCCACTACGATGTCTCTCATAATCATATGATGTGGCTTTGGGACACTATAGGCCCCAATATTTATTAATATGTCATATAAAAATATGTGGAAAGCCTAAGTCTTGCGTACAATCTATAAATAAAAGTAGAGCGCAAATAAAAAGAGGACACAGGAAACAAGTAGAGAGGATGGAATGCTCTTTTTAGACATGTACCAACGTGCCTTGCAACGCATTTTATTAAGTACAGTCTATGTTCGGAATTGGCAAACTCCAACTACCATCACGTGCTTCGGGTGCATTCATTCCTACATTTCACTCACCCAGCAAAAAGGAGCACATGCAAATCAGTACGGAACAATCTGCCCGTCATTTGAGTCTCAATCCATATCAAATGACATTTTTTTTCTCGGGACGAGATACCGTACATAAGGCGTCGAATATCATCCACTCTTTTTTTGTTGCTCATCGGACGTGCCACATTGAAGTCTCTGACGTATGGGGGTTCCGTCTCAGACGTTCTCACCGTTAAAGGGACGGAAAGATAAACAAAAAAAAGTTTGCCACGTGCTGTGTCTTTTCATCGCTGAAATGTAGGCCACCACTTCCAGTTCACGCCACAGTTGTGCACACATGGCGATGCCCGAGGCGGAGGCTCTGGCAAGGTCGAAAAACAGCGTACCGGAATGTGTGTGTTGGAAAGCAGTGCACAACGCCTCAGTGTCTACATTGAGTTTGCTTATGTTGTTATTTGCACTAATTAAACCTGTTCGGCGCAAATGCTGCTCTCTGGAAACAATGTAACCTACGGCCTCCGAGGCTCGAGACCACCATGAAACTGACGAACTGCATTTTTACTCCCATGGGACTCCGTCGGCGCGATAATTCGTTTTCAACGTATGCGAGAAAACTTTTGCATCTCCACAAAGCATGAATCAATAAGAAGCCGCAACTGTGTCCCCATACTACTTCGATGCTGTAGAGTGGGCCAAAAAAACACTTGGAGTACCAGCGATCTTCTGTTGTTTTAATATGCGCATATGTAGTCCCAAGCAAGAGATCAAAAGTTGTGGAGTCAATTGATGCTGCAAAAGAATTTCAAAAGTGAAGCATTTTTAGAGTACTGCAGGCATTTTGGTCGTATCTATCTATCTATCTATCTATCTATCTATCTATCTATCTATCTATCTATCTATCTATCTATCTATCTATCTATCTATCTGTCTGTCTGTCTGTCTGTCTGTCTGTCTGTCTGTCTGTCTGTCTGTCTGTCTGTCTGTCTGTCTGTCTGTCTGTCTGTCTGTCTGTCTGTCTGTCTGTCTGTCTGTCTGTCTGTCTGTCTGTCTGTCTGTCTGTCTGTCTATCTATCTATCTATCTATCTATCTATCTATCTATCTATCTATCTATCTATATAGCCGTCTACGTCTGGGTGCACTCGTGATCGACTTTATAACAAATGTGGCTGCCTGGTTAGGATTTGAGTAACGTGAAAACATCGTCGCGTGCGTCATAGACCATTTTATTCAGATACGTGAGTTATATACCAGTATACCACTGGTAACGGTATGCAGGTGTGCGCCAAAGTTCACAAAGTTCAATCCGACCAGGAATTTCGAGAACAGGCATTTTTAATTTTAGTGCGAGAGCGTTAGGAAAGGAGACGTGGACCGTGTTCAAGCAACAAATATAAAGAATTAATGTCAGGGTCCCAGCAAGAATTTAACCAGAGGATTCTGCGTGGCAATCAAGTACTCTATCGCAGAGCTACGCCGGGTATCGAAACTGTTTTGGAAAAAGACCTCATTGTGGCGTTATGTTTACGAAATGTAACTTGTGGTTGCAGTGCTGGTTAACTAAATAAACATTATCTATGTGTTTCCATGATGCAGGTGTCATAGTTGGTTAAGGCCTATTGTACTTAAGCGCCATCCACTAATGTTGGTTGACGTATCACTATCCGAGGCCACCATCTTCGTAGGCAAAGGTGCGATCAACTTACCGCTTCTGGTGTTCGTAACGCTTATATTGTTGTTGGCAACACTACGCAACTACAATAAACTGGTTAAATCAAATCAAATCAGTTCAAAATCATTTTATTTCAGGGCATTTTCTGCGCAAAAAGTGACGTAAGGCTAAAACTGCCTTACGAGGCCCCTTAAAAGCCGGCTACGACTTTCAGCTCTCCTCGCCGTTTCGACAGCGATATCGATACCAAACTTGGTATGACATAACATGGCTGTATGAAGAACATATTTGACTAGCCCTAACATGAAAATCATGACATGGATGTCGTGAATGTCATGATTTACATTTTGTGGTCCTGCAGCTCTTGCAGTGGTTTCGTTCACATGGCATGTTGGAAACAAAATGGCAGGATATCCACGGGGTGAACGATGGAGAGTGAGGTGAAGCGTCCGCCCGTCCATTCGTTCTTGCTTCCATCCGTCCATGCGTCCGTCTGTGTGACCGTCCGTGCGTCCATCCACCCGTCCATGCGTGCATCTGTTCGAGCGTCCACACGTCCATCCGTGCATCCATCCATGCGTCCGTCCATGCATCTGTCGGTATGTCCGTTCGTCCATCTTGTCAACACTCCAAGTACCACCATCTCGCATCTTTTCATCATATATTCCACATATAGAAGCACCGCCATCCAGCGTACATTCCAAGGACTAAACGAGAGGTGGCCCACGTACACTTTCTTACGGCTTGCGCTTCGTGTCTACTTCCCACCTTTAACCACCTCGTATTCATGGTATTTACTAGTTCCCTGCATTCATGGCACTGTGGCCCAATGCTCGCTAAACCTTTCTAAAACCAAGGAGGTTACGCCCAACGAGTATAACGTAGCAACCCTTTCTTGTCAGATAGCACTCAATGTAGATGCCAATGGCTGCTAATGAGGAATGAGAGACAGGAGAATTCGGCTTTTAGTAGGCGCGCACGCTGCGAATTTTTTATTGTTCAACAACGCACAGGAGAAATCTCCCACCGGCACCACCTTGCAGGTCAAAACGTAAGACATGTTACGCACTACTACGAGGGACAAACTGGTGCCGCCGTAAAAAGCTTCACCCCTAAAACTGGTATGGTATGATTGCATAGCGAACGCAAGCGACAGACCCTAACATGAAAATCATAACATGCTTGTCATGTAAAACCATGGCTACATTCGAAGCTCATGATGCGCTCACGGGCGTTTCGCTAGCGTAACATATACCAAATTCGGTATTACGGTACGTAAATAGGTGGCGAAGGTATGTGACTGGTGCAAAGATTATAATCATGAGATGCGGTTCATGTAGCAACATGACTACAATCCACGCTAATGATGCGCTGGCGGCCCTTTCGCTAGCTTCACGTGTACCAAACTCTGTACTACGTGACGCGAACTGACGACACAGGTAAATGACACATACAAACATGATAATCACGACATGCATGTCATGTAACAACGTGACTACATACCACGCTCATGATGCGCTTGTGGCCGTTTCGCTCGCTTTACATATGCCAAATTTGGCATTACGTGACGTCAATAGATGACTGTATGTGACTGGTGCAAACATGATAATCATCAGATGCGTGTCATGTGAGAACATGACTACATGCCACAGTCAAGGCGTCAATACATTTCGACGTGATGTGGTGCGCGTGCTACCAGCGTTCATTTCGTCGGGTCATGCCGGCGTTGCCACGTCAGGTGCCTGTCCTGCCATATACTCGCAGGCGCGTGCCACACTGCGTTGCTTTGACGCATGCGCGTATGAGCGCGTCCGGCGTCCCTCCGTCACGAAAAGAGGTAGACGCAGTGTTGTCTGGGTGGCGCATCGGCGCGAATTGCAGCATGTCATATTTCGCGCCTGTTGCCGTCGGGCCGCACCGAAGGACGCTGGTCGCGCCGGTCGTTCTTGGCGTGAGAATATATATAGTGCTCGCGTTTTGCTAGCGTAGCGTCGCTGTGCCCAGCGTTCGCTCGCGTCAACGCTAAATTGGAGTATATTGGGCCGTTCATGATGCGCTCGCGGCCGTTTTGCTAGCTCCACATATACCAAATGTGGTGTTACGTGACGTCAATGGATCACAAGATATGTTACTGTGCAAACATGATAGTCCTCACTCGTGTGTCATGTAAGAACATGACAACATACCGCACTCATAGCGTGCTCCTGGCCATTTGGCTAGCTCCACATACTAAATTTGGTATAACGTGACGTGAATAGATGACGAACGTAAACGACGCATCCAAACATGATAATCATAACACGGAAGCCAGGTACAGCATCATTTACCTCCACCTTGTAACGTTGTGCTGATTTCAAAGTAACATATCGAAATTTTTCATTCGGGCTTCGCATATCATCGATTCCCACTGAACGCTGGATCTACCAATTTTTTGTTGTAACCGGCTTGAGTCTAACCTCCTTCACGGCGCTGATATCCCACTGCACAAATAAATGAAGACACAAAAGGATGTGATCACTAGTTTTTTCTGACTGTTAATAAAAGTATCATGCCTGATTGAGTCTTACGTGCAGGTGTGCATCAGTTTGGCTCGAAGTCATATGTGCTGAACCACAATTCTGCATTTCCAGATGGATGAAGCTGGCTGCAGTTTACAGGCCGTTGTTATTGAAGCTTTCGTGACAGCATTAGTCTACGTAGAATTCTTTTAATGTTTTGAGTCTTGTTGTTTCTTAGTTCTCCCATGGTAGAGTACAAATAGTACTCTAAATCGTTACCCCCTTTTTTCTAAACACCAGTACCTATTAGAAAGAGCCACTGTGTTCTCTAAATTGTTAACACGGGACGGCTTTATGCTCTCCCATAGTAGAGTACAAATAATACTCTAACTCGTTACCCCCTTTTTTCTAAACACAGTATTTCTGTACTACACGGGGCGGCTCTCTGCTCTCCCATAGTAGAGTATATCGTACTCTAAATCGTTAACAACTTTTTTTAAACACATAGTAAGCACGATGAGTGGGAACTCTTCAGTAATTTTCCTTAGCGTAGCCACGGGATGGCTTTAATCTCTCCCATAGTAGAGTATCTAGTACTCTAAATTGTTACCCACTTTTTCTAAACACGCAGCATGATGAATGCCAATTCGCAGGCTGGCACATATATATTGGGACGGCTTACTTCTCTCCCATAGTTGAGTACAATGTACTCGAAATCGTTAAACTTTTTTTTTCTAAACACAGTTTCCCGCTCTCCATAGTGGTGTATATATAGTTCTCTAAATCGTCAAACATTTTGTTCTGAACACACAGCTGAACGTGTCGATACACGCTGAACAAGCTAAATTTTTGTCAACACAGCTTCTTCAAGTGTTAGACCCGCGGTACGGCTTTATGGTTTTCCGTAGTAAATTGCTAACCACTTTCTCTAAACACGGCACTCGCTTGATGATAGCGGAGCTCCTAGGGAGGAAATATGGCGTGTTTTAAGGACGGCCTATTTCTCTCTCGTAGTTCAGTACAAATTATTCGAAGCCTTCATATGCTTTTTTTTAAACACACTCGTTTCAATTTGCGTGTCCTATTACAGAGAGCTCAGGGCTCGGCCATAGTAAACCGGGTAGTACCCAATACGGTCTACTATGTTTTATACAGCATCTCGACACTTGATATGCATAGCACTCAAAATTGTCATTCTTCGTTCTGGAAGGACTGGGTCGGCTTTCTGCTCTACCATAGTAAAGCACCGAGAACTCTGAATTGCTAAACACTTTTAAATGCGAAGCAATTCTTAGCGAACTTCGGCGACTCTGAGCGTATCTTTCATCTATCTATCTATCTATCTATCTATCTATCTATCTATCTATCTATCTACTTACGTTTAGGTGCTCTCGTGGTCCCCCCATTTAATTGGCGTAAACCAAAATTAGCAGGAGGGGGTAAGATGGTTCGACGAATACGACGCGCTTGCCAAGACATGATTTATGTCACAATCCCGTCGCGTACGTCGTCAAACACTATCCGCCAGACAGTGGCACATACCCACGGGCGGGTATGTGCCGCTGGTATGCGGGCATGTGCCACAGGTGATTAACACTTGATATCTACCCAGGGACGACGAGAACACACATGGTCAATTTTAACGCGCGAGTGTTGATAAATACCCGACGTCGCTAGCGTCGACCTGACGAGTCCCACCTGGAATCGGACCCAAGCATTCTGGGTGCCAATGAGGCATTTTACCACAGAGCTACCCAGGTCCCGGAACGACTCTTCAAATAGATGCCAATCTTCGTGAAACGTTAATAGTGGTTGCAGTGCTGCCAACCCAATTTTATAAACATTACATATGCACTATTTTGATACAGCCGTCACGCCGGGTTAACGTCAGATGTGGTTAGTTGCCATGCGCTGAAATTGATTTATGTAGTAGTGTCCGGGGTCAGCATCTTCGTGAGCATCAACGCTTCATATAAGCCTGTAGTGTTTCTAATGCGCATGTTCCAGTTGACAGTGTTGTGCAAGGGCAAACAACTGGTTATATCATATGTCTCTGCGCACAACATTTGTAGATTTACTTAGCGTCGTTTCTAACGTGTCGTTAAATAAAAAAAATGCAACATGGTCACCTTGCTGACTGACACTCCCTTGCTCAAATTCACATGTATACCCAATAAAGTGGCTGGTAGGATAGCCGCGGTGGTAGCTCAGTGGTAGAGCATCGAACGCGTTATTCGAAGGTCACAGGTTTGGTTTATGCCCACGGCAAGTTATCTTTTCACCCACTTTTCTTTCTTCTCATTTACATTACAATTGGCCTAATAACTTCCCGTATACTTTCCTCGGTATTCTTGCCTCTTGTCTGTGAGATCTCATATATATATATATATATATATATATATATATATATATATATATATATATATATATATATATATAGGCCGAAACGGCGAAATGAACCACGTTGTGACCGCTCACGGAGGATCTACATGACTATATATATATATATATATATATATATATATATATATATATATATATAATATGCGGGCAGAGTCGCACACGTAGACAGAACCCAAAGGAACGTAAGAACGTCCAGCGTTGCACCATCGCCTGAGCTTCACCTCATCTTCCTTGTTTTTGTCCAATCAACCTGCCCATGCGCCATGCCGATCTCTTCTTCTTCCTCCAGCTGGCCTTCACGCCACAATATATATTGGGAGTGAGAGCGACCGCTGGATAGGCCAGCGCTGCTGTCGCTGTGACGCGCACGCGCTCCGTCAAAAGTGCGTGGCGCAGCGATGACCCTACGTTGGTCCACTAAAAATCTTATTTGGCAAACACTTAGATTATTTCGCTGCTAATACAAACGCAACCGACGCTCAGAAACGAGAACAGCCATGGCAGAATAGCCTGAATCACAGGAGTTGTCGAACACTTCGCACACTTGGTACCACGTGATGTCGTTTTGTACGTCACAGAAGAATTCCGGCAAATGGCGCAATGGTATGTCCTCGCTCCTAATAGTGAAGGAGATCCTTCGTTAGGACAGTAACAACTGAAGCGTTCATTTCGGCAGTTTCACGGGCTACTTGTCTGTTCTTATTTAACTCGGCCACATGTCATACGTCTTCCGGTATTGTAACGGCTAACTATTGATATACACCATTTACATCTGATGGTAGACACAGCTCGGAGGGGATTCAGCGCGTCAAAGTAGACACAATATGAGGCAAGGGCCACCACATAGCTGGGGAGCCTACATGACCGTCCGGTCATGCAGGCTCTCTACGCCCAGCTATACTCGGCGACAACTTTTTTGGCACTGAGGCAAAAGCTACGGGGGCGGAGTTTCTGCACATGTAACACTACGCGAAATAGTCGCTTTGGGTGCGCGTCTCGTAAAGCTGTTGAAAGTGACGGGGTGCACCATCAAAGTTTCAGGTAGACGCAGACGCCGCTTAGCGTTTAAAGTAGACGTGAAAACGCGAGGCTTTCTTGTACGTTCCAAAATGAGAAATCAGTACGAATAAATAAGAGAAATACGAATATCTTACCTCTGTGTGATTCTTCCTGTGTGAAATAGCTCCACGTAGAAAATAAAAGAGAGCGAAAAATAAAAAAAAAACATTCATTTCAATATAGTGTTCCGAGCGATACTTGGTATCACCCTAATGTGGGAGGAACCCTCTGACTTCGACTGCTCGCTTGGCCCTGGCAACGAGTTGTCGTTGGTCTTCCAAGGCCTCTAGGACGAACTTGACCTCCCACGTTTCCATTGGATGGTGCCGTTCGTTCTCGGTTTTCGGTTTACGTCCCACTGCATGTCGTGGTTTGCATGGCACTGACATTCCTGAAATACGTGTGCTAAGGTGTCCGGTATGCAGCACAGCGGGCACATGTAGCTAGCGATCTGTCGGTGAATAGAGGCAGTGCATTTATATTTCATGTATGTGTGTGTTGCTTCGCATGTGCCGGATTATCACGCCTTCTTCCTTGGTTAGTTTTGTATTGGGTGGAGGGCACGCCCGTCGTTCAAGTTTGTAGTGTTGAAGTAGCGACGAATGGGTGTTTTCTACAACCTTTATCTCTTAAGCCACGGATCGGGTATCCTGTGGCCCAAGGCAGCCTGGGCTGACCTACGGGCTTGCGCCCAGCGGCATGGGCCGCTTCATTTCCTTTTAAAGGGCCACTCATCAGGCCCCATACCAAATTTTAGTTGGACAGTGGAAGTTGTTGGGTGTCCGATGAGGAACATTTTGCCCCGAAAATTTCTTTAATCGGCTAATTACAGTGAGTGAGTGAGTAAAAACTTTATTGAACATGTCCGGCGTCATTGAGCGGGGTGGGGCTACAAGCACCCCGGCCTAGGTGACGGCCTCGAGTCCTTGGACCCGGGCGGCATCCTGGGCTTGCCGGACGGCCCACAGTTGATCAGCAAGGTCGTGGCTGAGCAGAGCCGCCTCCCATCGCGCCTCGCGGTTCGAGACTGCCATGTCTGCCGGGTTCGTAGGGGACTGCTGCGCGTTACCGGTACACTTCCACAGCATGTGCTGCAGCGTCGCTCTGGCTCCGCACGCCTTACACGCGTCGGACGTATAAATGCCTGGGTAGCAGAGGCGAAGGATCACCGGATTCGGGTACGTGTGTGTCTGTAGTTGTCTCCAGGCAACCTGCTGTTTCTTGTTTAGTTTGGCGTGGGGTGGTGGATATTTGCATCTGTTCAGTCTGTAGTGTTGCGTGATGTCTCTGAAAGTGGTCATGCGATCCCCCCACGTCCATTCCCGCATCGCTGTCGAAGTGTGCGAGACATCGGGACTGTCGGCAGTCGTCGCAGCTCGGCGTGTAAGTCCTCGAGCCGCGGCGTGGGCAGTCGCGTTGCCCGCAAGCGGAGGGTCCGTGTGGGCGGGGGTCCATACGAGGAAACTGTCGTTTTTGCGGCAGATGTTGCGTTCGTGAATTTGGGGAATGCGGGCCGCTTCGCGGGAGATCCGGCCGCTGGCGTAGTTGCGTATCGCCGCCTGCGAGTCGCCTATTATCACCTCGGCGTCCGTGGTGGCTATCGCGAGGGCTATGGCAGCTTCTTCGGCCGCCTCCGTGTCTTCCGTGCCTATCGTCGCACTCGTGACGCAAGTTCCTACATGATCCGTGATCGCGACCGCGAAGCCGCGGTGGCAGTCGTAACGGGCCGCGTCTACGTAAACTGTGTCTTTGCTATTGCCGAATTTCTTTTCAAGGTCTTGGGCGCGCCTGTTGCGCCGACCGATGTGATGTGTCGGGTGCATGTTTTTAGGCAACGGCATAACGACGATGCGCTCGCGAATACGTCTGGGTATCCCGACCTTTTCGCCGCGCTGCGTATGGTAGTTGATACCCAGTGTCTCGAGGATGTGTCGACCAGTTCTGGTCTTCGCCAGACGTTCGTACTGGGCGATGTTGTGTGCTTCGATTATCTCATCTAGAGTATTGTGCAACCCCAGCTCTAGAACTTTATCCGTGCTGGTATTGGCCGGTAATCCGATTGCGCGTTTGTACGCCTTGCGGATGAGACAATCTAGTTTGGTGCGTTCAGTCGCCTGCCACTTGAGGTAGGAGGCGACGTACGTTATATGGTTCATAGCGAAAGCATGTACCAGGCGAATGGTGTTGCTTTCCTTCATTCCGCTATGCCGATTTGTTATTCGTTTCAGCAACCGGATTGTTTCATTGACCGCGCCCTCTAGTCTGCGAACGGTTTCGCCGTTGTGGCCGTTGGCGGACAGCCGCAAGCCCAGTACCCTAATGGTGTTAACTTGTGGGATGACAGCGCCGTCTGATGTGCGTACATTAATTTCTCTATATGCGCACTCGAATGCGGAATCGGCGTTCTTGGGTTTACGGCCCCTGCGCGATGGTCTATAGAGCAGGAGCTCCGATTTAGCTGCGGAACATTCGAGGCCAGTGTCGCGAAGGTAGTCCTGCACCACGTCGACGGCTTCCTGCAGCGTTTGCTCTACGTGGCCGTCATTTCCCTCGGCAACCCAGAGGGTGATATCATCGGCGTACAAGCTATGGTGGAGGCCTTCTATCTCAGCGAGTTTCCGTGGTAATCCGACAAGCACGAGGTTAAAGAGCATGGGCGAGATTACGGAGCCCTGCGGCGTGCCCGTACAACCCATGTATATGTCCTGCGATTCTAGTTCGCCGATCGCTAATCGGGCCCGGCGGCCCGTAAGAAAATCCCGTACGTAGTGGTACGTTCTCTCGCCAAGTCCCAACGCTCGTATACTTTCAAGTATCGCAGCATGGCTAACGTTGTCGAACGCCTTTTTGAGGTCGAGCCCGAGTATCGCTTTGGTGGATCGTGTGGGATTGTCTACGATATCGTGCTTGAGTTGAAGCATAACGTCCTGTGTGGAAAGGTTACGACGGAACCCCAGCATCGTGTGTGGGAGCATGTTTCGGTCCTCGAGGTAGTTGGTAAGGCGAGCGAGAACCACATGTTCCATGACCTTACCAACGCAGGACGTCAGGGATATCGGTCGAAGGTTGTCAATCTGTACTCGTTTGCCCGGTTTGGGGATCATAATTATGCGCGCCGTTTTCCACGAGTTCGGTATAGCGCCCGAATTCCAGCACTCGTTCATGTAAGCCGTCAGTTGTTCTATCGACTCATCGTCCAAGTTACGTAGCGCTTTGTTGGTTATCCCGTCCGGGCCTGGCGCCGACTTTGTGTTGAGCCTGTGCAGCACCGCCCTCACCTCTGCAACGCTGAAGTCCTCGTCTAGCTCCGCGTTACCCTCACCCTCCCAGGCGTATGCCGAGTGCGCGAGGGGGCTACGTGACTGAAAGTAACGGCTTCGCACGTCATCTAGAAAGTCCGCGTGGGTGCCTTTGTAGTCGTGCAGCAACTTGTTAAGCTTATGTGCGTGCGATGTTTTCGTCTCCTCTGGATCCAAGAGGTGCCGGAGGAGATGCCACGTCTTGGCCCGTCCCAGCTGGTTCTCCATCCATTGCAGATCTCTTCCCATTGAGTTTTGCATACCTGTAACGCGTGCTCTTCCATGTCCCTGCTTAGCCGTGCTATGCGTCTGCGCAGCGTTCGATTGTGGCGTTGACGCTTCCACCTGTCTTGCAGGCTGCGCTTGGCTTCCCACATGTGTAGGAGTTTGCTGTCTACCACTTCGAGCTGGGCTTCTGGCGGAACCTCCCGCGTCGCCGTTTCTAAATCCCCCTTGAGCGTCGCAGTCCAGCTATCTATATCCTCAATAGCCGCATTGCCACGATTCTGCTCTTTCCGGACTTTGCGAAACGCGTCCCAATCCACCAGCCGGTGGTTCTTGCCCTTGGTACCTTCCCGATGAACGCGGTGGTGAGGTTCAGCGTCGACCTGGATCTCGATCACTGAGTGATCGCTACCCAGGTCCTCCTGTGTATTGTGCCATCGCGCGCTAGCAACGTTCTTGGTAAATGTGAGGTCGGGTGAGGTGTCTGCACATACGCTGTTACCCCTGCGCGTGGGCGCGGAAGGGTCTGTGATGAGCTCGAGGCCCTCATTCTGCGCATCGTCCCAAAGGCGCTTACCTTTTGGCGTTTCGTAGCCGTACCCCCACGCCGCGTGGGGCGCGTTGAAGTCGCCCGCGATGAGCAAGGGCCCGTCGGCAGCTGCCTCGCGCGCCTCTCGCAGTAACGTGCTAAAGCGGTGTCTGGCTTTGGGTCTGCTATACACGTTCAGCACAAACAGGCTGAGGCCGCGCCCTTTCGTCGGAATGAGCTCTATGAATACATGCGGTATGCTAACGTTCATAAGTTCGCGTTGCGCCACGGTGAGGTTGCGTCGCACTAGCGTTGCAGCGGCCGGTGGGGCTCCCGCGGTCACAGCTTCGTCTATAGATTTGTACCCCGCCAGCTTGACCGGGTCATTGGTTTCCTGCAATAGTATTACGTCCGGTCGTTGCCGGCTACGTAAGAATTGTTGGAGAAGCGCCCGTTTCCTCCTGTACCCCCTGCAGTTCCACTGCCAGATAGTGAACGTGTTTCGTGTGTTATGCTGTTGTGGGCGTTGGGTTTGTGTGGTTTCGTGTCGAGCCATGGTGACTGTGCGTGTTATGGTTTGCCGTCCGGCTGATCCTGCGCCTCTTCGTCGGGTAACGGCCTAAAGTACGGTTTCCCAGTCGTTCGTACTGGGCGACCCACTGCGGCTGGAAGTCGCATTTCCATATTGTCTATGCGCGTTTGCAGCGTCGCGACCATTTTTGTGAGCTGAGATATTGCAATGCTCAACTGTTCGGTTTGTGCGGTTTGCTGAGCGATTGCGTTGTTAAGTTGCGCGGTTTGCTGCGCGTGTTGGGTCATCATCGCGTCTACCTTGTCGTCGAGTCTATCGACTCGTTCGCGGAGTTTCTCCTCGCGTTTCTGCGATTTGACGTCGAATTGTTCCGGGTCAAGTGCCTTACGTTTGGTGGGTGCGGGGTGCGCGTCTCGAGCCTCCATGACTTCCTCCACTCTCTCGGCTGTACTAGCAGCCGCGTCGGCTGCGACGGGTTTAATTGGAGGAGGAGGAGGAAAGGGAGCTGTCGGGGCCTCCCCCTTCAACGTGGCAATTTCGTTTCTTAACCTTGAATTTTCCTGCTTTAGTTCTTGGATTAATGATTCGAATTGATCCAATCGTTTCTGCACTAGACTTTCTGGGTCGCTGTTGCGTTTGTAAGCAGAGCTGCCGCGTCTGTCTACATCTGGGTTTCTATCAATGGCAGTCTCGGTTCGCGTTAGCGGTGCGCTGGGCGCGCGTCCGGAGGCGACGTCCACCCACCTCAATTTATGGGGGTCAACCTCTCCTCCGCCTTTGGCTGCCGCTGTGTGGTTGGCTCGGGCCGTCGACGTGCTGCGAGGCTTCGCTGAACGGGGTCGGGAGACGCTGCGAGAGCGGGCTCGAGAACGAGTACGGGAGCGAGTGCGGCTCCGCGCGCGGGTCTCCCTCGAGGCCGATCGACTGTTGCCGCGACGTCGTCTCGGTGCGTGGCGTCGTCCGTAGCCCTCCTCCCCGTCGTTGACGGTGCTGCTCCTGCTGTAAGCAGCCTCAGCCTCCTCACGCATTCTGCGTTCCCACTGTCGGCGCTTGACTAGGTAGGGCGTCTTGTACTTAGCTTTGCACTTGCGGTCTCCGGTGAGGTGACCCTTTCCGCACAGTTGGCACACCGGCTCGCACCGATGATCGTCGGGCGGATTACCGCATCCGCACCCACGGCACTTCTTGTCGTTCGGGTTGGGGCACACGTCGGCCCTGTGTCCCAGACGACCACACTCGTAGCACATATCGATATGTTTCTTGTAAAGAGTGCACCTTATCACCATCCCGCCGTAGTTCACGTAACGAGGCACGTAGTAGCCGTCGAAAAGGATTATCACGTTGGTCGTGTTTCCCATGCGCTTGGCATGCAGGACGTTCGGGTTGCGGTGGTTAACCAGACTTCTCAGGACGTCCGCCGGCTTTTCGTCTAGCGATATGCCCCTGATGAGGCCTTTGGACGTGTTCTCCGGAGCCGCTCTGTATGCACTCGCTTCGAACTCACGGTCGCCAATTCGCAGCTTGCAAATGCCTCCATATCGTCTAGCACGATCTTCTGACGGCGTGCTTACCACAATAACGTTTTGTCGCTCATTGAGACAGACGCTGTCTTCCTCGGCTACCTCGCGCCCCACCCCTGCAGCGTTGCGTATGCAGCAGTGGACGCGGTCCTTCTGGTAGTGGGATACGTTGAAGCCGTCCCGGGGTCGCACGATG
Source organism: Rhipicephalus annulatus (assembly GCA_013436015.1). NCBI lineage: Eukaryota > Metazoa > Arthropoda > Arachnida > Ixodida > Ixodidae > Rhipicephalus > Rhipicephalus annulatus. The sequence continues at coordinate 221,048 of WOVY01013862.1, read as the reverse complement.
ATCTTGTAGTCATCCGTTGGCAGGTTGGGCATTCGGCTCGTCATGGTGATTTTCCGCACGTACTGCGTCGCTTTCTGTATAAACGCCGCCTTCTCAGTAGACGCTGGCGTTGCTTGCTGGTTCTTCGCCGGGTCGGCGTCTCCACCCGCCTTCTTGGTGTTTCGTTTGATCTCGCACCATCCCTGCTCTTTTCCGAACTCTGTCGGCGATATCTCCTCCCCTTCGACTTGCACGAATTCCATTTCGGGCGCCGGTGCAGCGGATGGGGCACCCGCTTGCTCCGACGACTTGTCAGGCCTACCGTGCCTTGTCTACTGGCTTGACTGTCGTGCCAGCGTGGCGGTACGGGCAATCTTCGAAAAGTGACCGAAACACGGGCTCACCTGCACAAATGGTATCGGGAGAGACCGCAGGACTTTCGCAGTCACTTGGGAATACTCTGAACTGAATGGCTGGAAAGAAATCGCCGAAAACCATAGAAAATCTGCGGAGCCGATGCGACGCGCGTCCGCACACCGTGGCCCCCTAGCGGCCAATCCTCGCTAATTACAAGCTGAGAAAATTTTTTTTGAAGCGGCGTGAAACGAGGATGAGAGGAGGCGAGCTCGAAACCCTTGCCACTCCTCCACGCAGCTTTCGTTACCCAAATCTCTTCCCTACCCTCTCCGGCATCCGACGAGGAGGTCCCGTGCGCAATACGTGCTCGAACAAGCCCGGAGCACGCGAGCGGCGTTTCTTGGATTGGATTGGATAAACTTTTATTTGGTCCTCCAAAACACAGATCACTGTGTTGCGGGCAGCTCCCACGTGGGGACTGAGATTCCGAGCTCCTCAGCCACCTCGCGGGCTTGGTGGACAGCCCAGAGCTGATCTGCCAAGGATGAGCTGCGGATCGCCGCCTCCCATCTGGCAGAGGTGATGTTCGATAAGTGAGCGAATATGGTACACTGCCAGAGCACATGTTCTAATGAAGCCATTAGGAGCGAAGTTTTTTTTATAGCGGCACCTGTTCGTCCCTCATAGTCGTAGTAGTAGAAGTGTGTAACCAGTCTTACATTTTGACCTCCAAGAAGGTACCGGTGGCAAATTTCTTCTGTGCATTGTGTAACAATAAAACAATAGCAGCGTGCGCGTTAACTAAAAGCCGAATTCTCCTGTCTCTCAGTCCCCCTTAGCAGCCATTGACATGTGCATTGAGCACTATCTGGCAAGAAAGGGTTGCTACGTTATACTCGCTGGGCGTAAACTCCTTGGTTTTAGAAAGGTTTAGTGAGCGTTGGACCGCTGTACCATGAATACAGTGAACTAGTATATGTTTATTGCAATTAGGCATTCGGGACGGCTCTATGCTCTCCCATAGTAGAGTACCTAGTACTCTGAATCGTTAACCACGTTTTCTAAACACACATACCATGAACTCGAGGAGGTTAAAGGTGGGAAGTAGACACGAAGCGCCAGCCGTAAGAAAGTGTGCGTGTGCCTCCTCTCGTTCAGTCCTTGGAATGTCCGCTGGATAGTGGTGCTTCTATATGAGGAATATATGATGAAAAGATGCGAGATGGTGGTACTTGGAGTGTTGAATGGGTGGACGAACGGACACACCGACAGATGCATGGACGGACGCATGGATGGCTGCATGGACAGGTAGACGCATGGACGGACGCAGGGGCGGATGCATGGATGAACGCAGTCACAGACGCAAATGTTGACGTGCAGACGCACAAACAGACGCACGCACACACGAGCGGATGGACGCACAAGCGGCCACACAGACGCACGCGTGGACGGACGGAAGCAAGAACGAATGGACGGACGGATGCTTCGCCCCACTCTCCATCATTCACTCTGTGGATATGCTGCAATTTTTGGTCTAAACGCTGGCTTACACGTGGTAGAATAGGTGAGCACAATGAGTGCGCGAACGCGTAGGAGCGTCCCACAGCTGTCCTCTGCTCGATGCGCTGACCACGGGGACACGAACACACGCGAAACGCCGGCACATTAGCCCAGCGTTGCAATTCACGGGGGAAAAAGGAAAAAAAAGGATCACGTTCTCTGATTGCGTCGCATTATTTATCTAGAGATTTAATAATGTTTTCAAGCAACGAATAAATAAACTACGTGATGTTGAATAATTTTCGCCATGTCACGAGTCACTGTTGGCAACGTCAGAGCACAGTCGTCTACGTAGAGGACCAACGTCACTGCATTGCCGAGTACGTAGGGCTATTATACGTGCACGTCATGCCCTCGTTCTCTGGTCAAGCGCCCACAAAACGAAGAGGGAGCAGCGTTCATCTTGAAATTTGACCGGTTTCCGTGGCGCGTAGCGTTGCGAATTCCGGCAGTGATCATGAAAGCCTCATCCACGCATTGCGCTTGTCAGCTCAAAATTTTCAAATCTGGTGAGTGGCCCTTTAACCCTCGAGTCCAGGAGCCCACATTACGCAGGTATATGGAAATGGAGAGCTTTGCCATTTCAGGGCGTTAAGTGGGTCAGCTGAGACTCGGTCCTTCGCATAATTCTGGCACGCGGCTTGCGAGTCAGTGAAAATCACCGCGGTGTCTTTACATGTGGTGGTGGTGAGAACGATTGCCGCTTCTTCCGCTGTGTCCGAGTTGCGTGCCCTGACTGTCGCGGACAAGATCTCTCGGCCTTGAGAATCTACGTCACTGATAGCGTACGCATTTTCACGTGGACATACTTGGCTGAGTCGGGCGTCCGGGTCGTGCTTCAACTCATAGCTTGAGCTTCTGTTTAATAGCGTACGCTCTAGACTTTTGTGGCATTTGCAGAAAGTGACGTGCATGTTGAATAGCGTACGCTCTAGACTTTTGTGGTATTTGCAGAAAGTGACGTGCATGTTGCGTGAGATAGGCGTGATGGACAGGGATGTTTGAACGTCTATCGATATGCACTTTTTTCCGGTCTGCATCCGCAATGTATGCCCCGCTGTAGTTGAGGTACCCGAGTACCGACCTTCTGGAGGGCGTGAGCTGAGTCGTTCCAGCTGGCCGTTCTTGTGAACTTCGGTGAGCTATTCTCGTGTGTTGTGGACGCCCACCTTAAGGAGTCGTGAACTAGAAGCCATGAATGGTAGGCCAATGGCGTAAATTTGGTTGTCTTTCTTATGATAACATTAAGTTTGTCTACTTCCACGGTTTTCAAACTGAGCTGCGGTGCGGCTTGTCAGCAGAGCTTGCATTATACGTAGGGTGTCATGTTACATGATCAATTGCCTTGGTTTGCGATCCTCTTGACGAGATGCGTCAGTTGCGAGAGAGTTCTTTGGAGTCTTGGTATGGTGGCCACTCCCGATCCATTTTTGTGCATGTAAAGTCCGAGAATCCGAAGCGTAAAGACTTTGAGAATAATTCTCCCACTGAGGGTTGCAAGAGCCGGGCTCTTCGTTTATGGGAAACCTGCCTCTCGTTCTTGCTTTGAGGACAAGGTGCTCCGGCTTCTCGGGGGCACGGGAGAGGCCGCAATGTCGGAAAGCAGCTCTCTCGTCTCCCGATGTTCGAAGACTTGGTCCAGAGTGTGATGCCATCAGCGTACATTGAGTGCCAAACATCTGGTATTTTCTCGAGAACTATATAGGCACACGGATTATGGGCACGCAACAGTAGCGGTGAGATGATCAATCCTTGCGGCGTGCCTCTTTTTGATAGTTGGAAGCTTTTATGGCGGACGTTCTAGATGCCCACTGTTGCTGTGTGGTCCGTCAGAAAGTTTGACATACGTGTAGGTCCTAGTGCCATAGCTGGTGCTTTCGAGGTTGGTCTGGATTGCGTCATGGCTCACGCTATCGAAGGCCTCCTTGACATCGACTCCGAGTATTGAGTACTTTCTTCAACGATCGAGGAGATCAAGGAGGTATTCTTTGAGTAGTAAAAGCACGTCATGCGTCAGGAAGTGCTGTCTGAAGCCAAACATTGAATCTGTTATGTGCCCACTATCTTCTAGATACAGGGTAAAGTGGTCGTGTACCATGTGTTCAAACAGCTTTCCCACACATGAGATGATGAAAACTGGGCGCAAGTTCTCAATGCTAATATATTTGCTAGGCTTGGGGCTCATGGTGATCTTTGAGTGCTTCCAAACACCAGACAGCTCTTCTTTCTTCTATAAATAAAGGAGGAACTTTTATATTTCACGTTGAAAATACGGGTGCTAATGTGGAGCTACATTTACTGTTGGTGTAGGACGGACGCGATTAAGCTCTGTAACCTTCACTTCAGTGCCCAGAATTGTTGTGGCTGAGTATAGAAGCTGCATTTGGTAGGCTCCTGTTGTATTCCGATGAACAGCAGCTTTAGAGTGCTCGGTCAAACGCAAGTGGCGTTTGGTCAATCATCATCATCATCATCGTCGTCGTCGTCGTCGTCGTCGTCATCAGCCTGACTACGTCCACTGCAGGACAAAGGCCTCTCCCATGTTCCGCCAGTCAACTCGGACTTGTGTTTGCTGATGCCAATTTATACCCGACAACTTCCAAATCTAATCGACCCACCTAACTTTCTGCCTCCCTCAAACGCGCTTACCTTCCCTGGTAATCCAGTCTGTTACCCTTAATGACTAGCGGTTATCCTGTCTACGCGCTATATGCCCGGCCCATGTCCATTTCTTCTTGATTTCAGCTATGATATGCTTAACCCCCGTTTGTTCCCTAATCCACTCTGCTGTCTTCTTGTCTCTTACGGTTACACCTATCGATTTCCTTTCCACCGCTTGCTGCGTTGTCATCAATTTAAGCTGAACTCTCTTTGTAAGTCTCCAGGTTTCTGCTCCGTGGCTAAGTACCAGCAAGATTCAGCTGTTATATACCTTCCTCTTGAGGGATAGGGGCAATCTACCAGTCATCAATTCAGAGAGCTTGCCAAATGTGCTCCACTCCGTTGTTATTCTTCTAGTTACTTCAGTGTCTTGGTTGGGTCCCCCAGTTCTTACCTATCCTAGGTAGACGTAGTGTTTTACAACTTCAAGTGCACTCTTCAAGTGCCTTAAACGCGCTTTCTCCGCTTTAGGGTGAGGCGTCTCAACGCTCTATAGGGTGGCTACCTCATTAAACACTTTATCAACGTGTGACGCAGACGTGCATAATACACGACCCATGGCAAGTGGGTATGTGCCACAGGTGATTCACAGTCTATATCAATTCATGACAGTGAAAATGCATTTTGAAACTGTTAACGCACAAAGCCGGGATTAAGCACGAGAAAGAGTGACAATTTTAACGTATATCACAAGAGACGAAATGCAAGAGAACGTCTACTGTGGGACACCAGAACAGCTTATAGAATTTCAGTTACTCAACATTACTCGAAAACCTCCACTAAGTAGTTTTCCATAGCTTTATGATCGCTTTTTGATGTTACGCACCAGAAATCTTGCTTAATAAGACACCAATACCAGCGCTGTCACAGAGAACATGTCACAAAAATAGATGGCAGCCACGGCTAAATACACAGAAAATTGAAGCGGGCCATTTAAGTTTTCAGACAACTGGGAAACTAAATATGCTTGAATAAGAAACCTTCCCAAGATTTTCAAGTAATATTTATGCCTGATATGAAGAGGCGGTGAGAGCCAGCACAGGCGCTACAGATGGTGATAATTAACCCCTGAACCGTTTCACAGCACCTGTTTTCAATAGCCTTCCTAGAGAGAACAAATTTAGTATAGTTCTGCTTTCGCATCTAGCCATGTCATCTATTGACTGAAAAATCTGACCTAAATCTTTTCTCTCTACTGCGCACGAGATAGCAAGTTTTCTCGTGAAGTAGAGGCGCGAACTGGTACTTAAAAACACGAAAGCTCCCACTTTGAGCGAACGCCATGTGGAAGAAAACGTTGCGTGATCATTTATTTTGACACGAAATTAGAAATACTAAAGAGTACATAAACGATGAACCAGGCAACAATGCCACCGTTATGCGGTCAGCGGCAAAAGGGCGTACGGTACGGACCTTTGTTACCGTATAATCTTACCGGAACCTTTTGTGTCCATCTACTTCACAAGACAACCCAAGGACATTAGATTTAAAAGACACTCATTGTCGAGCCAAAGGACAAAAAAGAACAGAACAGAGGTCGTGGTGACTGCCACGGCGGGGAGTCGTAATTAACCTCGCCCTGGGCGTTTACGCGACAGACCACTATTCAGGTCCTATCTCTTCAGGCGTCCCACCGCGTAGGGTAGGGCTTCCCCGATGTCCTGGTGTGTCTTCGTCGTTGAAGAGCGTACCACGCGTGCTTGCATGGTCTTGCGCACTATTGTGTTAGCGTAATGACCTACCGTCTTACTCTCTCGTTTTGTTAACGGTTCACCGGATGCCCTTTTCACAGCTTCCTGTGTCCTTCGATCCAATGCGAGGATAAGCAGCATGGTGGACCGAACTTCGTTAGCCTAACCCTTGCTTATGGGGGGGACACATTTCTGCACTGGACGCATTGGACACATATCCTCATACACAGGGCTGGGACAGGGGAGCGGGAAAGAGTAATTAGGAAAGTAGTCACCGTATGGTTCAGCGCCTGCACGAAGGCATGCGTGGTACTTAAAAAAAATTCGGGCTATAGCTACAATGTTGTTACTTTCGCCTCTTGTGTACGGGCAACTGAGTGCAGCATGCGTTATGTTTTGACTTCATCTGATCACTGCAAGCACTCCATAGATGCACTTGTGCTGCACACGGATTAACCGATCAATATTCATTCGAACAAAGTATCGTTACGTCTGACAGATTGACTGAAACGATGGGACATTTTTATGCGAGCTATAGTTTTTCCCCGGCCCTGGTGGCCTGCAGTTTGATTGTTATCGTTTCTGTTTTTGTTTTTTTCTGGATTATGCTGTTGCTGGCGATCACTTCGTGATCTAGAAGCATATTTTGACAATTTTCTCAGACTCGGCGAATACTGTCTATTTTCAGCAAATTACCAGCCGCATTCAGAACCTTGCCGCCGGCTTCGAAGGCGGCTAAGCACCACATTAGAAAAACAAATATACGGTTTCGTTGGTGGGGAAATTTGGCAATACGGAAAGGTCGGCGAAATCAGTTACCGTGTCCTGTGCCGGGAGTACGGTTGCGATAGCTCTGTAATTGTAATATAAACGTCTGTGAGGACAAGTAAGTCATTACTTCTGATATCACTCCTTTTCCGTGATAAATTACTTCGATCCACAACCTCTTTTTGCGCATTTCCGGCGTATGTGCCAGTGTAACAGCATATACGACGGGAATGCGCAAAATCCTTCCACCGACATCTCAGCGTCCTTTACCTTGACGTATAATTTGGTATCATTCTTCTTTTCTTTTTTTACTTTCAAACTTCCTGATTCATAATCCTTTGAATTTCAAAATATCGGTTTTCTTCTATTTATAATGCGCTGAGTGTCAGGATTTATTTAATATAAAAAGGTCTTAAACATTTGATCAGTCTTATAAGCTCAGGAATTTCGGTGTGATTTTTTTTTGGGTGTGGAACACTTTATGATGCCGGGCTGTAGTATGCTGTCAAACGCTGTCGTCGTTGTGTGATGTCGTAACTCAACGTAACAAAAACTCACGTTAAACAAAACTCTTCTTCAAGCACTTCCATGTTGATATTAACGCGCACAAAGCTGCACATAGTGCATTTGGGTGCGCACTCTAACCAAAAAGAAGCCTTTCTTCTCTAATTCATCGGGCGCCTTGATGACAGATATGGACGTAAAGAGAAAGAAGAAGAAACTTTGAAAGAGAAAAAAGACAGGAGAAAGAAAAGAGAGAACTGAAGAGAAACAAAGAAGGCTGCCCTGCTCCGCACTTCATTCTAGTGCAAGGTGTCTTAATTTTTGCTTGTTCTGATGTTTTTGTTCAAACCGAGCGTGCATAATCGCGAACGGGTGCGCGAAATAAATACCACGCTGACCATTCTTGATCTCAGCATGGAAGACTCAGCTTACTCGCATGGCGCAAAAAATGAAACATTCACTTTTGTCTAACGATCCATACGTCCCCTTAACTGGAAACCTCTTCTGGTGCCTGTCAACAGTCGTTACGGTTTGCCCGCCCCAGCTAAAACACTGCTCAATCAACTATACACTTCCGCGTCTATAACGCGTGATGACCCCCACGGCTGCCCACGTGATGAAACGAGGCAAAATTCGAAGGTACGTTACGCAGTTATCGCCTTTCGAGAGTACTCTGCACAGGTTGCTATGCGTTAATAAAGCTTCCGCTTCCACGCCGCGCCGTACACACCCAAGCCGACAGACCAAGGTTTTACATATCCACATTAGCGCATGTCAGCTGGCCGCATGGCGAAATTACCACGGACTGAACGAGGAGTGGTTCACGAAGCGAACGGCGTCGACATCTAAGCAACATGTCCCGAGGTCTTGCACCTATACGGAGGCGTCATAGCAGGCACAGCGACGTGTGACGACGGCGACCAAATACGAAAACGCCCGCGTTCCTCGCACGCCCTTGCCGGTGGCGCTTTCACGCGGTCGGACAGGGTCTTTCCATCAGCGAAGAAAGGTGTAGCGGGAGGGGGACTACGTGCTCGGACTTTTCCCGTCCAGGCAACATCGCAGCCGGCGATCTGCGACTGTCCGGTGCGTACGAGCTGGGAGACACGCTTTCAACGAAACAAGAATGCATATGCGAGCGAGAGAGCGTAAGTCGTACGCCGCAGCTGCTCTGCCCAGACTTGCACGCACAGTCGGGCGAAGGCGGGCTGCTATAAGCTCCAGGAATGAAGGGTGACCCAGAGGAACGACGCCGCCCGACGCTTTCGACGCCGCCGGTCGGACCGTCTGGGAACCTTGATCTAGTTGCGCGCCTCGTTGTGTGCGTACGAGACGCATACAACGCACGGAAGTGGCCGACTTGTCGGACCGCTATCGCCGAACGGCATCAGGGTTCCGACTCGCAACTGCCTTCCCTCCGAGGCAGTGCTCGACAGAGTTTGCATGAAGCTCGAGCAGCTCTCGGAATCGCGATCGAACGAGCGGGTATGCAGAGCGGTCGAAGCAGTTCTTTCGTTGCGCTGTGATTCAGTCGCAGCCGACGCGTCTAACACAATGCGGAGAGCAGACGAGCAGGACGACGCATACGCTGTATATACGGGTGTGTAAGCACAGCGCACGTCCCGTAGTAGAGAGGGGAAATCTCGTGTTAGACACACCTCGAGCCGCAGCATGGAAGTTCCACCCCACTGTTGTGGACAATTTTAGACGCCACACCAGCAAGTGTGGTGTACGTACGTATGAAGTTGCTGATTCAGAAGGTGATACATAATTATAAACAATAATAATTTGGAAATAAATATACGACACAACAAGATTATGCGGATAAACTCTACTATTCGTGCTGGATGGACGGACGGACGGACGGACGGACGGACGGACGGATGGGTGGATGGGTGGATGGATGGATGGATGGATGGATGGATGGATGGATGGATGGATGGATGGATGGATGGATGGATCAGTGATACAGATGTGAAAAAAGTACACCGGACGAAAAAAAGACAAATTGCAGTTGGACGGGATCGAACCCGCAGCCTTCGCGCGTTTGTATATATATTCTTCGAGTTGACAACGATTAACTATTTAGCATTACCCGATCGGCTCTGTGGCAGCCGAGCTTTCGTCGATATACAGTGACACGGTCTCCATACACCAGTTCTTCATTGTGACATCAATTCAGGCGATTTGGCCTGCATATTTATTTGTCCTTCTGCTGGTGGCCCTCATAATATTGTAAGACACCGTGATGCTAATTTCGCGGGACGTTCGAAAGCGTAAGTTAAGGCAATTCTTTAGTTACACCCCAGGGAGCTTTCACTTAGCGACCGATGATCTCTGTGGGTGCTTTTCATTGAAATGCGTTGTCGTTTCAGTCGCGTCCTTTCATCCATTACGTATATTTTCCATCTTTTAAGCCTAGACATAGTTTTATCTCCTATTTGCGTCATACCGTTGTCATTATGCACTCATTTGATTACAGTTTATGAATGCCACATTGTTGAGAATAAAAAAAAGCCTGGTGTGACGTATATACAGTCATACAGTCACACTAATTCTGTATGCGGATCCCCGACAGCAGTCATTTTAACACATGCACTTCATTGGCTAATTCCAAATATTGAAAATAATGCTTCTAAAGAGACAGGAAAACACCACAGTATATCCACGGAGTGAATGGTGATGAGTGGGGTGAAGCCTCCGTGCGTCCGTGCGCCCATGCTTCTGTCCATCCGTGCTTTTGTCTATGCGTTCGTTCTTGCTTCCATACGTCCATCCCTCCGTCCGTCGACATGTCTCTCTGTCTGTCCATCCGTCCGTCCGTCTGTCTGTCATTCACACTAGCGCCACCTGCTGAGTGAATCGTACAACTAGGAGGTTACGAACCGGTCACAGACATGCATGGACAGAACCACAGCTTTAGGAGCTTCGCTCCTAAAAAGTGACAAAGGTTAGTGTCTAACATGCAGCACAAAACATGGCGACACATTTTTTTTTCGACTATTTCGCATGAAGTTAACCAGCAGGCAGCAATATCCGATTTCGTACTTGAGTATCCGTATTCAGAAAGAACGTTGTACGCTAAAAGTTTTCGGAATATTTCAGCCATTCACAATGTCTGACTAAGCCCCGCCACGGTGGTCTAGTGGCTGAGGTACTCGGCTGCTCCTCTGCAGCTCACAGGATCAAATCCCGGCTGTGGCGGCTGCATTTTTGATGCAGGCGGAAATGCTGTAGGCCTGTGTACTCAGATTTGGGTACACGTTAAAGAACCCCAGGTGGTCGAAATTTCCGGAGCCCTCCACTACGGCGTCTCTCATAATTATATGGTGGCTTTGGGACGTTAAACACCACAAATCAATGAATAAACCATGTCTGACTAACCATTACCGAAGTCGGCTGACCGATGGGAAAACGCAATGGGAAAACGTAAGGGAGATTTTGTTAAGCAGACCCTAGATTCGTTAAGTTTACGTTTGACCATTGGCGTTGTAGAGAGTGCACAATGGGTTACAAAAGAACGGCTAG